>BQNB010046898.1:20811-43451 GCA_026074375.1 Tanacetum coccineum | reverse complement strand
TACCTCTTATGATATTAAGAATCGATCAAGTTTACTAAGCTTGGTTCCATCTTTGTTCATCTAAGTGAATAAACGACCACTCAAAGAAAGGTCAATCAAACTAGAATTTTCAATAAAAGAGTTGAAGTTATCAGCATCTTGTCTAGAAAAAAGAGAACCACTCCTTTCATTTTCATTACGAACAACGTTCATGTCTTTAAAAATGATATATTTACCAACGTGTTGATGCATAAAATCACCAATTCTATTCCACAAAATAGCTTTGGCCAACGAATCTTGAGGACCATAAATGTTTATGATATAACAATCACCAACCGTATTTCTCCAATTCCCTTTCACAATAATAAAAGCGTCATCACACCATATATCATCTTTAATAAAGGAATTCGGATCCCACATAGAAATCAGGCCTCTCGATCTACCACGAGCCATACTATACGCAAAATCAAAATTATAATTACCCCACATGGATTTAAGATGAAAGTTTTCAAGGCACGTCATTTTGGATTCTTGAATACCGTGAAAATGAATGTTATGCTTGAAACATAAGTCTTTAATCCAAACACATTTTTTCCATTTCTTCGTACCACAACTATTAATGGATAGAATGTTCATTTATCAGCTATATGTACGCCAATCCCATTGATCATTCTTGTGAGAGTTTTTTACACCCTCTAACATTAAAACCTAAGGAATCTCCTACCTCAATAATTCTTCAATAAGGGAAACTCTTTTTATGTCTTTCTTTTGGTATCTAGCAAAAGAAGTAGAGCACTTACTAGATGTTCTTTTCATATGTTCAAAACCTAGAGGCCGACTTAGGTCCGAGAAAACCCCAGTTTCAGGAGATACGTTGTTGATGTCATCTTCCTGGTCTATGTTCTCTTGATTGGATGTTGAATTTCATTGCTTGCCAATTCGTTTATAGTTTCTTTCAAGCCATTCAAGTCGTTCAAATCAGCCAAATAATTTTCATCTACGGAATCCTCCACCTTTTCTATACCAATGACATCTATGTTGTCGGAGGAATCAAGTGTTTCATTAAATATTTGTGTTTCATGTTCCTAACTCATGCACATGAACATCATAATTCACCTTGTGTACTTCAACTAACACTCTTTCTGAAACAAAATTATGCCACTTAGTAGAAATACAAATCCTACCCGAACTTATTTTCGTCAATTCCTCAGCTTCAAAAAACATGAATTTGCCAAACATATCTGCTACTTTCTTGTATGCATTTGATCCCCAAACACATAAAGAAAGACCACAAATCTCGATCCAGATCATACATTCATCAACTTTAAAGGAAGGTGTAGCAATTTTGATGCAAGAATAAATACTCTTTAAGGAATAATTAGTTTGTAAGTTATCTGCTGATGAACTCGAAGGGAATTAAATCTATATCCAAAGGCCCCTAACATGATGAATTTTTAATTCCATAAAACCTTCATTCCTATAGATCACATACATATTACTCATTGAATTCACGTCCTTTAGCTTCACCAATAACACCATAGATGGGTCTTCAACATTAATGAGGTCTTGATCATCGAGGACTAAAACTCGGATATTAGCATTTGTTGAAGAGGTATCCACAGTAGGTTTTGCAATACCATTTGTTAAATAAGCAAACGAAGGAAGATCATGGAACTTGTCTTTGTTCTTAAGAGGGATGTTGTTAGGGTAATTACTAGGGTTAGGTTCAAGGTTTTTGTCTTTTGTCGTGATGTTATGGTTGAATTGGGATCCCTTTGCAGAGGTTCTTTGAGAATGAGCAACTAATATATATATATATATATATATATATATATATATATATATATATATATATATATATATATAAATGATAGCTACCAATCCAAATATTCGACAATGATTTAACAAATTCAGTCTCATCTTTAATTCCTAAAAAACGAATGAAACCGAAACGTTTACCTCCTTTTGATAATTTGTTTGCGATGAAAGTATCGACCAATCATCCGTGAGATGCACAGATCTTCCACATGCCTTTTGCATCTACCAAGTTAGGTATATTGGATACATTTCACCTCTTTATGAAACGGATAATCGATTTATTTTTCCACAGTTTTCTTGTTGTTACGGAATATCCATGTCCATCCGCTCGAATCAGTGATGTTTTTAGGTTTAACCATGATTGAATCAGGTGAAGAAGATCAGAGATCCGAAAAAGAAGGAGTTGCCAAGGGTTTTCTTCTGGGGGTACACGATGATCTTGGTTATTAGGTTGTACGATCGAAACCTTATGGTTTTTTCTTGTTGTCGATCGTTAAAACACAAGCGGAAGGGAAAACGATTTAGTGTTTGCTTTTTTGGGGGGGGGGGGTGGGTGGGGGGGGTGCGGGGGGATCACTCGTTCAAACACAAGCCAGTACCTTAGAGTACACTCGCGTGCATAGCAAGAAAAGACGTAATTTACTAGTGTTCTAGGGAAAAACATTAGCGCTTAAACGATTTATGCGAGGAAAAACATTAAAAAATATCATCAGATACGACGAAACGTACTACTCAGTAGCTACATCGAGTCATTTTTTGTGTGTACCGCGACGAGGTGAGGCGGGATGGCGCGCGAGAGCATTCTTGCGCTTATGAGAACGCTGTTAGGGTTGTAGGGATTTGATTGATTATGGATCATCCTCGTGGCTAATTGAATCATTAAAACTATAATAGGGTTTATACAGTAACAGTGATGCTCACTGATCGAAATCATCTACAATTTTTACAACTTCTAATTACACGCACATCCCTGGCTATTGATCATAAAACTATAATGGGTAACAGTTGATAGAAACTATCTACAAATTTTTAAGTCTTTCTAATTTTGCAAAATTAAACATAAATATTTTATAAGTAGTAGAGATAACATTGGCAATGACTATGCATCCAGGTTGATTCGTTAACAAATGTCCAAACGATCCCTATGTTAGTTTGTATCTTCAAATAAACCTTTAGGTCCACGGTTCCATGGTTTTTCACCTTGTTTGAATTTGAGCACTTTGGGTTTAACCACCTTTTTGTTTTTCACTTTCATTGCAAAGAACCAAACGTTGACTCAAAGGCTAAATAAACACACTAAATCCTAGCCACTTTCCTGTGGGTGATTTTCAGCCTGAGCAAAGTGAGCATAATCTGTGGTAGGTTGGTCGAGTAGGGTGACAGTTTTCACACTTGATGAAATTCATAAATTTTCAACTGGCACACTTGAGCATGTTAGCTCAAGGATTCGACGGAAGTTGATAGACAACACCTACAAAAAGATTGATTCAAATATAATTCATTAAGATGTTACCAATTGGAAGAATGCAGACATCGATACTTTCACGCCTGGACACACATGATCAAATGAATATGATTGAAAGATATGTTGGAGCTTGAAATCTACACTAAGGCGTGATATCACTGGCACGACTCGCATGATCATCCTTTAGGGGGAGATTATTAGCTTTTGATGTTAGTCTAGGGGTTGTTATGTAATAAGCATATAAATGATCAACTAGTCAATGTATAGGGTTTGCTATAAATACCCCCCTCATTTCAACATGAAGGGAGAAACTCTTACTCTAACCTAGCTCGGTCGGGTATACGGGGAAGTAATAAGATTCTCATTTTCTTTTTTTTGTATCTCTATGATTGTGCGCACTTCGATCTTGATATTATTGTGACATACATTTAATAGGATTGGTTTTGCTATAGCTAGAGGTGTGGGGACCCATACAGTATTTGACCTTCCAACTAAATTCTTGAAAATATCTTGAATTTATCATAAAGTGATGTTTTAATAAATATAAAAATTAATACTAATAATAATAATAATAATAATAATAATAGGATCGGTTTTGCTATTACTAAAGGAGTGGGGGCCCAGATAGTATCTCGGCTTCCTTCTAATTTGTTGTAAATCTCTTGAGTTTCTTAATAAAGTGATTTGTAATAATAATAAAAATATCGGCATAATGTTGGTATTAAACATCGGCATAACGTTGTACGCGATACCCTTATTGACATCTTTTTTTGATATGGTATTTCAACAGGTAAAGAAGTGGATATCGGGCTTGGTGAAGGGCGGGATAAACCCTTACGTCCAACTGATATGTTGCTCTACTCATGGGAAAGAGGGATTGATGTATGTGTGGATCAGACAGGGTCATTACCTTTGATGCAAACAGGGATGGTTGATTTTATGTCGGGTCGTGTGGTGATTGAGGCCACACAACGTAAACGTGTCAAGTATGAGGCTAAGTGCGTGGATATTGGATACGGTTTTCTCCCCTTCTCATTCTCTTCTTTTGGGGAACTTGAGAATGACGTTGTGGCCTTACTGAAGAGGATCTGAAAGTACTCTGTAGCTCAATACATTGGAGCGCACGTTGTTGTTCACATTTTAATAGGATCGATTTTGCTATAGCTAAAGGAGTGGGGGCTCAGATAGTATCTCGGCTTCCCACAAACTTTTTGTAAATATCCTATTTCTTCTAATAGAGTGATAATAATAATAATAATAATAATAATAGTTGTTTATAAACATTTAAAAGTATATGGGGAATTTATAAATAGATAAATATTTTTTAAAATTATGAAAATTAAGATTTTGCACTTAAGTCTAGAAAATTGGATTTAAGATTAGCCTTTTAGAATTTTTCAATCAATTGTATATTATATTAATCAATCAAAATATAAAGTTTATTTAAACTCAAGTCCAAATTTAAATGAAAAATGAGCTCAAAAGGTCATGTGTATTTTTGTTTTTTCAACAAATTTTTCCTTTGAATTTTTTAAAAGTTTGACTGAAATATTACCTTTTTAACTTTTATTAGCCAATAGGAGAGATCAATTTCACAATTGAGCTCTCTTATTGTTCAATTAGAAAATATTTTTGTACAATTTGTATCTTCTTTTATTATATAAGAGAATTTTTTTCATATCAATCAAATGGATTGAACTAAAAGTTTGTATTTTATTTGAAAGGCGGCTCAATTAAATTTTGAGTTTTTTTGAACGGCAAAAGAATAATTATATAAACAAAAGGCTACTAGAAATGTGCTAGAAACCAGAAAAGTACAAATACAATACGTACTAGAAATAAGAAAAAAGCCTAGATTAGCATATTCTTAAGGCTTTAACTACGAGGGCTACAAAAAGGATAAAAAAATTCTTGCCTATACAGGACAAGAGAAAAATCTTCGCTCACGGAGGCCGATCCACCGGTTTTTACTCCGGAGGGTTTTTGATGCAACCCCAAACAAGCCTCGGGGAACACGAGAGGATAAAAAACAAACGTCATCCTAAACCCTTACTCGAGAGAAGCATAGGGGATTTAAGCAAGTCAATCCAATTGCAGATCATGTTACCCCTATGATGAAGCCAAGAATACAAGGAAAGGTGAATGTTGTTGAAAATGTCACTTGTCCTCATCGGGTGTGAATGAAAAGTAACACTATTGCGATACCTCCAAAGCCACCAAAGAGAAGAAGAAAAAAATAAGTGATAAGCGCCGAGACTTATCTTTAACCACCTGCCACAAAGTAAACCAACTTTTCCAATGCTCATACGAAGGAAAAGGAGGAAAAGAAATATCACACCATTTACAAACAAGCATCCAAATGTCCTTGGCAATATTACGCTCAAAGAAAATATGATTTGAAGATTCCATGTTACCATTGCAAGAGAGACACGAGATCGCCTGAAAATCAATACTGCAGGAATAAAGATTCAATTTATGAGGCAAGCGATCCTATATAAGTCTCCAAATAAAAATATTGACCTTTCGAGGAATGTTTTTGTCCCAAACTATCGATGCAGCCAAAGAAGGGAAAATCTTCGAATCAGTAATGCATCGAGCGTCCTTTACAGAAAAAGTTCCATTAGTGCCCAACGACCACACACAAGTATCTTCAACTTCATTAATTTCTGCAGAACTAATTTCAAAAAGCATGTTGAGTAAATCAGCAGAATTTCGAGCTCCAAGGTTAGGCCTCGACCAATTCTGACGCCATTGGCCATGATCAATGAGGTCAATAATAAGAGAGTCTTTCTCACTCTCCAATCGGTATATCCTATTATATCTAATATAAAAAGGAGAATCTCCTACCCAAATATCTTTCCAGAAATAGATACGTGTGCTACAACCCGCTTGGAAATGAAAGGAACTATTAGGGATAATGTTATTCGAGTGTAGAACATTAGAGGAACCAACAATTCTGGCCCACGTACCATTATAGATGCAACCATTATTAACAAAGCCACCTTCCCGACCATGTAAAGCTTTGATAACTTTTACCCAGAGCGCGTTCTTGTGCGATAACAACCTCCAACGACACTTTTAGAGAAGGGCGAATTTAAAAGCTTTAAGACTACTGATGTTTAAATCTCCGTTATCATAAGAAGAGAGGATATTTTTCCATTTAATCCAACCTAGTTTTCTAGCTTCGTGAGAACCTCCCAAAAAAAACATTGCTTAGGATCTTTCTAAGGAATTTAGAACAGATTCAGGGACCTTGAAGATCAAGAAGTAATAGGTACCGAGGCTACCAAGAACAGCTTTTATTAAGGTGTGACGGCCCCCTATAGAAAGGAGATTAGCCTTCCACGAAGATAACTTCGATTGAAACCTGTCCAATAAAACCTGCCAACTCGTTGTCAAACTCATATTAGAACCAATGGGTAACCCAAGATAAGTAAAAGGAAAGGATCTTGAAGCGCATCCAGAATTGGTGGCCATGGAAGAGACATCGACATCCGAAACCCCAATACCATAAACATTAGATTTCTGAATGTTAATTTTAAACCCGAAGCTAAGTAGAAGACTTGTAAAACACGAATGATATTGTCTAAATCATTAGCATTCTAATCAGTAGTAATAGTCATGTCGTCGGCATAAAATAGATGAGATATAGTTACTTAAGGAGAACGGAATTTGACCCCTCTTATAAGATACGATTTAATCGTGGTAGAGAGAGCGTTATGCAACCCCTCCATAACAAGAACAAAAAGAAAAGGCGAGAGAGGATCTCCTTGCCTGAGGCCATGTTTGATAGAAAATTCCAAGGTAGGACTACCATTGACGGGATCTGAAGCCCAATATGAGGATAAACAAGCTCTAATCCAAGAACGCCATTTAGAGCTAAAGCCAAGATTAAGAAGAACAAAGTCTAAATATTTCCAGCTCACCGAATCAAAAGCTTTCTCTGAATCAACCTTGAAAATTAACAACTTTTTCTTCTTTTTTTAAACCATTCGACAATCTCACTAAGAATAAGAGGACTGTCAAGAACTTGATGACCATCTATGAAGGCCGATTGCTCATGACTAACAATTTTATCAATCACCTTGGCTAGCCGATTAGCTATAATTTTCTCTATGATTTTTTAATGAACGCCTATGAGAGAAATGGGACGAAAATCTTTGATGAAAATAAGGTTGCTAACCTTTGGAATGAGAGTGAAGAAAGAAGAATTAGATCAATGGGGCAACGAACTAGTATCAAGAAAAGTATTGACATACTCCAAAATGTCAACTTTAATATAATCTCAATATTTCTTCACAAAAGAGAAAGAGAACCCATCGGGGCCGGGAGCCTTGGAACTAACACATTCCCAAACCGCATTCTTAACTTCATCTAAAGAAACATAAGTCTCCAAGCTATCACGATCCAGAGCACATAATCCAGAAGATTTAGCAAACAGAGGGAAATCCACATTCGAATCATGGTCTTTGAACTTTTCTTTAAAAAAGTTGAGAAACTCTTCCTTAATTTGAGAAGGATCCGAAATCCAAACACCTTCTTTCATGATATCGTAAATCATTTGAGTTATCCTTTTTTACTTTATCAACCCATGAAAAAATTTGGAGTTCTCGTCATCTTCGATATCCCATTTGACACGAGCCTTTTGAAAAAGATCAAAGGATTTAATAGTATCTAATCTGTCCACCTCTTGAAGCAACTTAATATGAGAATCACGGTCGTCATCATTCACAGAACCCGCTTCAAATTTCTCTTCTATAGACTTGATAAGTTGTAAGTTATCATGTTCAGTAACACGATCAAAAGTTTTAGTTACAGCCATTGCTTAATTCTATCTTTGAGGAGGCAAAATTGTTCATGAGATAAGAGCTTCCTTCCAAAGTTATGTTCCTCTAATTTAGGTAACTCCGTTTTGATAACTTCATCAAATGAATCACGAAGTAAACCAGGAATGGAAAACCTTGAAAGGAGTATGACCAAAGTTAGATTTAGAGACATGAAGAAGAATGAGATTATGATCCGACCACAAACGATCGATGGCAGTAACACTAACATCAGGTAAAGCCTCAGCTACCTCTTCTGATGTTAGACCATTTCACACCAAGTATATATAAGCTTGGTTTAAAAATACATGCATCATTGCATAAATTGCGCGCATCATTGCATTACATTTAGGATTTCACATCACAATGCCTAATGCGATGCCATCCTAAAATGCACCCGCATTAGACCGCAATTTACCGCCTTTGTGTAATGCTAGCAAATGGTTGCAATTGTCGCAATATGGATAGGTCATTTTTAAAAAATTAAACCATTTAGAAGAAACTAAAATAATATAATGGACTTTGAAAAATAAAAGTTATTTAAAGGCGTCAAAACAAACACAATAACGACATCCAAATTACCCTTTGGTTTATGATTATGCACCATTAACATGATTTAAAATCCCATAAACAATTTTCTTATTCAAGCTCTATGTTGTGAAGAGTTAATATTGTTCTTTGATCATACATAATCATACATGTTAACTAATTGAGCTATAAATCATATGAGGCATGCAGACCCGTATGATGCACACGGGTTGTATCTAATTGTTGAGTGCATACGTTGTATCTAATTAAGCTAATCTAATTAGCATGTGTTGTAACATGAAACTGTTACTTACTTAAATGCTATTGTATCAATTATCTATTGAAGTGCTAGTTACATTTCAAGTGGGATCACTAAGTAACAAAAAATGCAAAGAAGTAACAAAGGTCTTGGGTCATTTAAAAAAATCTCAGCAAATCCAAACACCCCTGCTGCAAGTTGCAGCAGCATCCAAACACCCTTGCTGCAAGTTGCAGCAGTATCCAAACATCCCTGTTGCTGCGAGGCTATGTGGTAAATCAGCTCAATATGAAGGATTTTTGGGAGCATGGAGTTCAAGACATAGTACTGAGCAAAGATATTATTTGGTTCTTAAATTGTACTAATCTTACCCCTAACCCTGTTCCAAGAAATGTAGTCCAGGTCACCAAATTTACCATGGAACAACATTTCCAAATGAACTAAAGAGCCAAAGTTATTTTTTGTACTTCAATAAGCTTTAAAACTTTGGTATAAGATAAGCGTATAAGATAAGCGTAGCCAAACACTCCCTTACAAATGGTGATCAAAGAATTTAATTGACTTAAAGATAATATAAATGCATAATGAACACTTACCAATATATCTTAACGTTAGAAGAACACCAAAAGTATGCAGGCAAGTATTGTATCTCCCGTTATACACACAAAAATCATATTATAAAAAAGATAAAGCTGATGCGCTTGCGCTCATGTACTATGTACCATTCAAAGTTGTTAACTGGACCTGCCATACCAATGGGTTTAAGAACATAAACCGAGTCATATTGCACACTCAAAAGTGCTGGTTTTTTAAAAAGAAAGAGAGTGCTTAAAATGTTTTCACAGGTCTAAAATTGCAAGCTGAATGGGTAAATTTGGGTAATTTTTATCTCTAACTGGGTTAAGCTAAAAAAGAATCTATGAAGCCTTTCAAGACATAGAACTGAGCAAAGATATTATCTGGTTCTTAAATTTTACTAATCTCACCCCAAACCATGTTCTAAGAAATGTAGTCCAGGTCACTAAATTTACCCTAAAACAACATTTCCAAATGAACTAAAGAGCCAAAGTTATTTTTTGTTCCTTAATAAGCTTTTAAAACTTTAGTATAAGATAAGCGTAGCCAAACACTCCCTTACAAATGGTGAGCAAATAATTTAATTGACTTCAAGATAATATAAATGCATAATGAACACTTACCAATATAGCTTGACGTTAGAAGAACACCAAAAGTGTGCAGGCAAGTATTGTATCTCCCGTTATACACACAAAAAAAATCATATTATGAAAAAAGAAAAAAACTGATGCCTTTTGAGCTAATGTTCCCATATACCATTTAAAGCTGTAACTGGACCTGCCCATTACAATGGGGTGTTTTAAAGAACATAAACTAAAGTCACTTCGAACATACAAAAGTGCTTGCTTTTTTAAAGAAAGAGGTGCTTAAAATGTTTTCACAGGTCTAAAATTGCAAGCTGAATGGGTAAATTTGGGTAATTTTTATCTCTAAATGGGTTAAGATAAAAAAGAATCTGCCAAGCCTTGCCGCAAGTCTCCTCCTATGATAACTGATTTATATGTGGATTTGTGTTTAAATGTTGAAGATTTTGACATAGCTTAAAGTTAATACCGTAATATCAGAGTAATAGAATTTGGAATCAGTGGCCTTCCTTGATAGAATCAAGGATGAACTCGACTACAAACAAACAATTGCAATCCAATATTAAAACTAAATTTAATTACAGCAAATAATAAAGTAAAAAAATTAGTTAGTGATAAGACCTGAACGAAACCATCGCAGCCGTGGATCGAATCAGCAAAGGCAAGTGTGGACAAGTGTACGGTTGAGATGATGAGGATGATGGAGACAAAATAGTTGTTGTTATGGTGTTTATGCACCATTTGTTAGTGAGTGTGGAGCTACCTTTGTGAATATCAGATCTTATAAAAACATGGTGGAAGAGGAAGATCGAAACCTTGTTTGTTTAGTGAGACAACCTGACCCATGGGTTTGATACACCGCTCGTTATATAACTCATATCATTATATAAATCATATCATGAATTACACTTGTACAAAATAGTTGGTTCACTCCATATAGTACTGCACATCTCTTTATAATAATTTTACTATTTATTCTTGTAGTTATACCGGAAAGCCTTGGAGGCAGATTCATCATATAATCCATGAGCAGCATGCCTGTCTATTTTACCGACACCTCCTTAAAACTAATTATACGCGTTAATAGAATGCTTTTTTGCAACGAACCCAACAAATTATCATTTTTATATCTCTTAACGGGACACAGCCATTTTCAACACAAGCAACAAAAAATAATTAGTAACCTTGATATAAAAGATCAAGCAAATTGTTTATACACTGGGATTATCTATGAGATGTGAAAGTACATCTACTGAATGCACATGAAGAAGAACTTTTCTACTGGCTGATGATCCCTGATGTTCTAGTTCAAAGTGTAACAACACTGAATTTCGAAGAACTTTTCTACTGGCTAATCCCAACCTGTCTACTTCAAATAAGCATGCCAATTATCGAGAAAAGGATGAGTATTTGACCTTGATTCCATGTACATGCAATCAATAATAGAATTCACAAACAAATACTTGACTGATTATACAAAAATCACCTTCAATGGTTATTTGCTTATCTTTCTTGTGGAAAACTAGAAGGCGGGTTGAATAGTTTACCGCTTTTTTGATTAATGCTATGTTTGTTTATAAAAACTTAGATTCGACTTTATGTGAATTCAAAATATGAACAATATGAACAATACAAATATGTAAGTAAATGACAAGCAAATATGAAAGACAAGAGATAAGAGTTAGAAAGATCAAACCACAACACAAGGATTATAGTGCGTTCGGTAACGAAGCACTATTCGCCTTACTCCACTCCCCGAGCCAACCAAACTTGAGTTTTCTTCACTATGTCCAACCAAAGACCTTATAGGCGGAGATAAACCGTACACCGACTTAGCTTACACCAATTTTCGACATAGAGAAAATGTCGAGTTCTAATTCTAGCTAGAACCAATCTATCACAACATAACACACCACTTCATGACAATTCACAACTTGGCTTCACTACACAACTTCTCTCATCTTCACAACTTCACTTTGCTTCACAACTTCACTTCACCAAGATACTACTACGATCACACCAATCTATACTGCTTACTAGTTCACTCCGATCTAACTATTACTTACAATGAATCACAAATCAATTATTGTCATCAACTATGATATCACCTTCATATTACACGAATGATTTACAAGATATAACACAAAATTCACAACTATACCAACTATACTATAACATTTCTTGATTTGATGATAAGAAGTATTCTTCTCTTTCACTTGAGGATCAAAGCTTGGATCACTTGGAAACAAGGCTTTATGATTTAATGATCAAAAGAAAGAAAGGAAAGTATAAACTGATTTAGAACAGAAAGAAAGTGTGTGCAAAAGGTTAGAAAAACAGTAAGGAATAGTCCAGTATTTATAGGCCAGCTGAGATGGTATTCTGTCTGGGCGGTCCCCTTAAATATGGGTCGGTAAGGGGACCACCCTTATAATTAAGGGGGGTGCGCCAAGGCAAGACGCTCTCTTTTTTGTCTTTTCTAGGGAAGGTGTTTTTCTTTCTCTAAGACATTTCTAGCGTTTCTTAGGTATAAAAAAATTTGATTCAGAGATTTTTATTTTGAAGAAAAAACATTTTTTTAATCCAAAAATGTTTTGTAAAAGTTATAAAAATGTTTGTGACATTTTTATAAAAAAATATTAGGTTGAATAAAAATTCATTTGATGATAAAATGCATTAAGCATATGTTTATTCATATCTTTAAGTGATTAAATTTTCAAAATGAAAATTTACTACTAATTACTTGGTTTACAAACAATCTTTTCATTATTTGTTTTTACATTTGTGATTATCATAACGTAGAGAGATAAAAAAATATATAATAACGTTTTAGGCATTATTTTATCAACAATCTCCCCCTTTTTGATGATTACAAAATCTAAACTCATTAAATGTAAAACTGTTTTTAAACAAGTATTTAGTGAGTTTTATTTCCATTCTCCTTTTTTTGTAGAATCAAAAAGGCTTCATCGATGAATATGTGAAAAGTCGACGGGATAAACGCTCCCCCTTGATGTGTACGCCCTGTTCGAGGGCAACAAGGAATCGAGCTATGGTATAACTTTGCTACAAAAAACAAGTTAGAAGACAAGACAAACATTTCTAAACATGTAGCAAATAGGAAAAAAAATATATTTAAAACATGTTGATAATGCTTAACAAGTGTCGAAGTTATTTGTGTAAATAACAAATCACAAAAATATATTCAACTAGGCTTAAATTTATGGATAATGAAAAGATTAAATCAAACAAAAAGAAAACAGTGCATAATGAAATACATAAGACTAAGTCCATTCATTAAAATAATAATTGTGGTATTAAACACACAAGCATGGCATCCATCAAGTAGAAATATATGGCTTAATAACATATTAGTACAACATACATAAAATTATAAATACAAAGATCCTATCATTCCTAAAATTCCATGGAACTTGCTTGCAAAAGGTTTGGTTAATAATTATTTGAAAATGGCTAAACATGGTGTATGTTTAGTTTGGTGAAAGTGATGGTGGTGGTGGTGAATTTGGTAGTGGGGGTTGTGAAAGCATGTATTCAATGTGAGAAAACATGCATTGTAGTTCATCTCTCAATCCAAAGATAAGAGTACGGTTGTGAATTGCAACTCCACATGAGTCATCCATGTGCCTCCAGAAGGCTTCAAAAGAAACGGATGACCAAAGATAGGTGGAGAGGGTGATGGAGTATCAAATTGGACATCAAGTAGGGTAATTGATGAAAGGGTGAGAGTGATGTCCATTGATGCATTTTCTTGAGTTGGAGGAGGTGGAGGAACTCTTGAAGGAGGGGATGTTGGTGAGTTCAAGTAACCATTTGTTGATGGTGAAGTGGATGTGGTTGGTGATTTGGGTGTGTAGTCAATGGAGGAAGAGGAAGTGCCTTTGGTTGATGGTGTTTTTGAGGGTGCATTAGGAGCACTAGGTGATGAGAGTTGATGCTTGGGTGATGGAGTTTTGGGTGTCATCTTAGTTAAATCCACAAACAATTATTTTGGTGGAATGATGTTGATTTTTGGTCTTTTGGAAGCTTTGGAAATGGAAGCTCTAGTGGATGCCATGGTGGTTTATGGTTGGTTGATAGGGGAATGAAGAAGATGGTAAAAGTGGTGATTATGGGAGGGGAATTTATTAGAAGAAAATGGTTTGGAATATGGAATGAGTTTTGAATTGTTTAGGAATTTTTCAAAAATCGTTCAAGCATTCTAGGTGAAGGATAACTGAGGCTAGATAAAACCAGGGTCAAAAAGGCAGAAAGAAAACAGTATTAATCCGTAAACCAGGTTGGGCGTCCCCTTGGTTTTTTTAATGGTCCGTACCCTTTATCTTAAGGGGACCGCCTATGAATTAAGGGGGCCGCCCCTTATGGTGTTTTTCAGACGACCACATTTTAATTTTTTGTAAAAAATTTGTGAGATAAGTTGTGTTTTGGTGGTCCTATTTGTAGGCAAGTCCCATCGTCGAAAATATATATGCATTGAAAATCAAGGATAATTCGTGTATGTTTGCACAAAATAATAATAACAAGATTGCATAATTATAAAAGATACTAATCTTTTCAAAGATTAGAGGGTCCTCAGCAAGCTTAAACAAGTTCACAGTTTTTATTCGACTAAGTCGGGGTTGTCATCACATAATTAATTAAACATAAACATTAGATTAGTTCACAACAGATCCTAAACCAATTAATTCAATCAAACTATCATCACACAAACTCTTAACTTCTTTTTTCTTGCCCGAAGATCCTCGCAACGCCTTGCCAAATGACTTCGAATCCACCCTTAACCTCTTTCTTGGATTTCTTGCGATTGATTTAGCAACTCGGTTTGTCGCTCAAAGAGAAGATCATCATTTTGTTGAGAAGGAGAAGGAATTTGGTATGGTTGGTAATTGAGTGGTTTGAGAGAGTTTAGACAGGTTGTGGGAGATAGGGTACTAGCACGAGAAGCATCATCATCCTCATCATCATCTCCTTGGTGAGATGAAGATCCACGGTTATGATGGGCGGAGGTTGAAGAGACGGCGTGACGGGCTTTTCCACAATCACTTCGGGGTCGACGAGTTTGTCTTAGAGCAAGTGGACGCATGACTCGTTCAACGACATCGTAGATGCCATTGTCAAGATAAGGGTAAAGTTCCATGACATGTCGAAAGAGACGTGTCAAGAACATACCATAAGGAAGATGGGCTTTAGGAGTTGCTCGTGCACTCTCAATTCTTTTGACAAAGAAATAGGCAAGATTATATTGTTGCTTGGCTAGGATACAATATAATATATGAGCAAGGCAAGCTGGGAGATGGTCCCGGTGTCCTCCTAATCCGAACACATTCTCATAAATAAGTTTGTTCCATCTTTTCAGATCTTGTCTAAGTTCTTTGGTTAGGACTTGATTTGGTGAAAGAATGACGTTTTTGTGTTTGATTTTGCGGTTAGAGTCAATACGTTGAAATTGAAGAAATTGATGAATTTCTTCAGGAGTAGGAAGGTCAGTATGATATGGTCCTTCAGTGTCTTGGGAGTATGCAAGAGCACCAAGATCCCATTCGTTTGTGAATACGGCTTGACCAGTGAATGAGATTATGAGGATTTGACCGAATTGTTGGAGAGAGAGAGTGATGAATTCGTTTTGAATCATGAAGGAGATAAGAATGACGCCGGAGTCATCTCTTTGAAGAGTGACTTGACTATAAAAGTCTAGAATGAAACGAGGGACAATTGGCTCATTGATTTCGTAGAGACAATTGAGACGAATGTTAGAAAAACAATGATCGATGTGATCAAATGTGTAGTAAAGTTGATCAACAACTCTACCCTCATGAATACATCCGATCTTCGATCGGTTTGTTGCAGGCTGTGCGATAGAAGGAGAGGGATACCAGGGGTTTGAGGATACTTTGGGAATATAAGAACGAGTAAGAGAGGTATCATCAACTGTTGCTCGAGGCATGTTTGTCACCTAAGCAAGATAACAACAGAATAAATTATTAGAAGAATAAAAAATAACTAATAAAGTTTTAAAAAACAACAAATGTGGGTCAAGGATTACTTCGACTCTAAAAATAAAAATCTAAGAAGTAATCCATATGTTCCTTAATTTATTTTTCACTTAATCTAAGGTGTCGAAGAATATATATTAGTTATATATTTCAACATCTAGAAATGAACCTAAACTACTCCCTTATCAATAAAGACTTGACTAAAATCGTCGTCAAGATAGACGTTAACGATGTAATTGTGTTTGACAAATATTAGTTCATCACTTTAGATGCATCTAATTTAAGTCGGTGCATCTCGGATATGCGATTATGGTTACTTCTTATCCTTCTTATTTTAAGAAAACTTCTCATTTGATCATAACTCTATATATATATATATATAAATTATATATCTTGATGAGTTATACAAGTTAGTTATGCGTTTATACAAGTGACAAAAATATAATGATGATCATTTCGACTCTAAAAATTGATCATAAGAAACGAACCAAGCACCCCTTTATTTTTATAAAACTTTATCCATTGATTCGAAAAATATGCCTTTAGGAACATATGTTTCGAAAGACAATGTATAATCATTTTAACGTGTTTTTTGTATGAATCAACAATGTATAGAATTTTTGTTTTAAAATTTAAAAAAAAAATCGAAAAAGAATGTATATAAATTTTCAAAATCCAAACGAATTAGTGACTTAATCCTATTGACATTTTTTAAATCCTATGACTACGGGAATCATTATAGTTATAGATTTTCTAGACTTAATCATAATAATAAAAAAAAATAAAAAAGTTATGAAAAATACCCAATTTTGATTGAGAGCAAAATTGGATGAAATTGAAAAAGAAAAGTGTATGAAATATTACAATCGAGGTTGCTAATCTTGTTATTGGTGTTTGCCCTTTGCGAATTTTGGTTGAATGGGTGTTTGAATGTTTGAATTTTGAAGGTTTTGGGTGTTCGTTTTCGTCACACAACAGCAGGGGAGAAGAAGGAAATTTTAAATAGGTGTTTGGTAATTGGTTTTGCAGAAGGAAAGGGCTGTTAGGCGATTTTAATAGGTCGGTCCCCTTAATTTTAAGGGGGGTGCTGATCGGTATAAAACCAACACACGTAATAATAAAATATATAATATGATAGAAAATTACCAAATTACCCTTGAGGACAAAGGTAAAAAGGAAAATCTTCACAAATATATAATATAATACGTATATTAACCGGGAAGTATGATTCCCGGGTCGTTATCCCCAACGATTTGTGAAATTGAGACCACGTTTGTTGTTCGGACAATGATTTGAATTGGAAACAAAGATCGATTTGATTATCTACTTCTACAATTTAAAATAAGCAAATGATAACAATTAAGTATGAAAACAAATAACGGAAAATCAAACTTTAACTAAAAACGCAAAACGGGAATCCTAAACAGCAGTCAAAAAACCTAAATTTCCAAAATTAAACTTAAATTGAATTTTTCTTTTTAAATGGACTCTAATTGACTAAAAAGTAAGTTTAAAGAAAACTAGAACAAAAACGGATTTGAAATGAGCTTTAAAACACGAAAAATGAGAACGGGAACGAATCCCGTTCTTTAAAAATCGAAATTTTGCAAATTAAACCCTACGAAGGCAAAACTAATTTTCCTAGAAACTTTACGATAAAAGAAAATTTTCTAAAAAATATTTATATTTTTTTGATTATTTTTCTATTTTTTATGATTTTTTTAAAGTTTTTAATAAAAATAAATGTTTAAAAATACTAAACTAATTATAAAAATTCTAGAAAAAATACAGAAAATATCTTGAACTAATTAGAACATAGGAAAAATAAGCTTGATTATACAGCTTATCGAATAAGCTGTGTAATAAGCTAAAAACAGCTTATAAGCAAAAAGGAAAAAAGCGTGTATAAATATTAAATTTTGTAAATGTTTAACGAAAAAAACCCTAGGGCGTGTTGGTAGTGGAGTGTGTGTTGTGTTGTTTATAAAAGGGATAGAGGGTGTTGAGGTTGGGGGTTCGAGTCTTGCTCACCCCCGATTTTCACCTTCCCTCTTTTTAAAAAAAAAACTTATAAAAGCAAAGTTTTAGAACAGCTGAAAATAAGCATTTTTAATAAAAGAAATTTTTTATGAAAAGCTCTAAATAAGCTGTTAAATAGCTTATAACATGACAGAAACTACTTAACTACTATTTTTGGTTAAGACTAATTAAGCTATAATATGCAAAACCTAAGCTAATGAATTAATTAGAACTAAAAATAAGCCAGCAATAAGCTAGAAGACTAAATAAGCTCTTTTATTAACTCTAATAACCAAACAGGCCCTATAGGGATCTTTGAGCTTATTTTTAGATAAGCTTTTGGATCCTTGTGGGGAAATAGCTTATTAAAGCTTATACTACAACTAAATAGCTACTCTAATATACTTTTGAAAATTATTTTGAAAACTAAGTGCTTAATGAAAAGGCTAAATGAAATTAGCCTCGAAACCTAGAACATACTGAATTTGTTTTTGGATTTCAAATAGACAAATTGCTTAATTGAAAGCTAAAAATAGATTACCTAATAAGCTTAATAAGCTAAAATAAGTTCAAAAATTCTTAAACTACCTTATAATATACTTGTGCAAGAAATTTGAAAAGCTAAAAGTTATTTTAACTAGCTGAAAATTTAGATTAAAAATGACTAATTGCAGTTTAAAGCTGCTGATGCATTTGACCACTTAAAAGACTATAACCAAAGATTTCTCAAGTGTAGGCCTAGAAACTTGCTTTGACACTTATAAATCATAAAACTAAAAGCAAATAAAGTTATTACAACTACTTGAAGCAATACAAGCTTAAAATGCAAAAGAAACCTTAGCAGTTTTAAACTTATATCATTCTTTCCTATGAAAACTTTAATCAACCCTAACAACTATCTAAAATCCTAACTTATGATCCTGCAAATGAACTTTAAATTCAAATTAAGAAATCAAAATAAAACAAGCAGTACTAACTCATAGTTAGTACTGCTGTGCCAAACAGTCCTTTAACCATACTCAATACTATTTAAGCTTATGAAAATGAAATTAAGAGCTTAAAACCTAAATACCGGGTAACAAATAGCTTATGACAAATCCCATGAACCTATATGAATAAGCAAAATAGCCAGAAACAAAGAACTAAGAGTTAAGCTACTTATTTTTGGATTTTTAATGATTTTTAAGACAAAATATGAAAAACTAAGATCTAAACTACAAAAGCTAAAAACAGATGATCAAACATTATCAATAAGCTCAATGAAACAGTATTAAGCACAAATAAGCTAGAAAATAAGCAAAATAAGCAAATCTAGACTAGGAATTTAAAGACAGAAAGATTAAGGAAAACTTACAAAGGCCTTAGCTAAACAAAGGCAATGAAAGGCTCAATTGAGCTGTCTACAAGCTCTGACTTATTGAGAATAAGCCAGTAAAAGTCCTTATGAGCTCTTCCATGGTTAGCTCATCTTCCAAAAAGCTCAAAATCCAATAAGCAAAGGTATTAAAACTGATTTTATTGGTTTAAGTATATTAAGAGCTTATTAATAGCTCAATTTGAGCTTAGAGACTCAAAGAGCTTATACTGAGCTTAGCTTATGTAACATTAAAAGCTTATTAAACAAAGTTTTAAGTGAATTTGAGAAAAGCAAATACGAATTCTATTAATGAAAAAGTTGAGTACAATTCTGAAAAGGAAATTACATTTAAGCAAACATTAAGCTAAACATTTTAAATGAAAATTACAAAAGCTAATTTTAATAAGCTAATTTATAAGCTACTCCTAGATATCTTGTGAGTGAGTCCTTGCTTGTATTTATACTGCCTGGGAGAAGCTTCTAGGTCCTGATTCAGTTAGATGCTCCCCTTAATCCACACCCTTGATGTATGCCAATCATTGGATCTTCATTCTTGGCCCTTGGATCGTTTTGATGAGCACACGGATTGCCAGCGTGGCAATATGTGATGTGACCCTCTTGTGCTTCTTTTGTACGCCTTTTAGTGCAAAAATCTAGCCCTTGGTGTGTTTCCTTCATTGTACGCGTGTCATTCCCTTTTGGGTTTCCACCAATGGGAGCGTTTGGTGATGTATAACTTTGCCAAGGTGTCCTTTATCACTTGAATTACATGGCCACGTAGTTAATTTTCATTTGCCCTTTGGTTTGATCCCGAGGTAATTTGGGGAAGACGGTGAACAGTGGTAACTTCCTTTCCCGCGTAAAAACTTATAAAAGAGGGTGTTTGACTTTTCTTTTAGACCCGGGTTATCACTTGTTTGACATTGGGCTTATAAAGGTTTTAGGCCACGGGTAAGGGTGGTGGGCTTAGGTTTGGTGTTGTTTTTATAAGAAAGATAAGGAGTGTTATCTCTTATAGTGTTAAGAGATAACACCGTTAGGGCTTAGGGACTTTTTATGAATTTGGTTAACTTTGAGGGACTAATTTGGTATTTTTGGGTTTTGTCATTTTGTGGGTTGACTTTGGTTGACCAAGGGTTGACTTTTGATAGCATTACTCCGGCTCTTGGATTCCTCATATTCCGTTCCCGTGTTCGGATTGGTTCGGATTTTGAACCGTTTTTCCTTGAGATATTTAGCAATATCCGTACACCTACAGAATCAACTAAGACAAACACAAGAATATATTCAAGCAATTAAAGCATAATTTTTTGTTGTCTTTTTAGGGCCCATTTTTAATATCAAACGGATATGTGTTATCACACATATCAAAAATTCCTAGAACTAAACGATTGCGTGTCCTCACGCAATATTACATGCTTAGCTTAACTTGTGTGTGATCTTGAGCTTCTTGAGATCATCAACCAAGCATAATCTCTTTTCGCCATCTTGTAATCTTTACCTTCTTGAGAGCTTGTGACTTTCAGACCGACATGCTCATACCTTTCTTTGTCTTGAAAGTTTGTATATTCATCTTTCTTGAAATTCTTTAACTTTAATTGTAGGATCGTTTAATTCATAACACGGGTGATGATTCTTGGATTTGGCTAGTTTCTAGAGAGAGAAACACTTGAGAGAGTTTTTCTAGTGAGAGAAAATGTGTTTCTATGAAAAGGAAATAATGACTAGCTTGCCTCTTCCAAAGTTGGAAGAGGCTTATATAGTTTTTACAAAATACCGGGTATTAGTACCCGGCTTAAAACCAAAAGACATACGATTAACTATTAAACTACGAACTATTATAAACAATAAATATACGGGGTGACCGAGTCTTTTACTCATATCTAACAATCTCCCCCTAAGGGAGGTCACCCTTGAAAACACTAGACTTAAGCTCTTACAGCTTGTAGTCTTTTGATTCTTCATGTTACATCTAGTACTTTGTTGTAGTGATCTTTAGATAACAATTGAGCTTGTTCACTTTGACTTGTTTTGATTTTGATCATGAGCTTTCTTGAGATCATCAGCCAAACTTAATCTCTCATCATCTAGTAATTTATTGCCATCTTGTGCACTTGTGAAGAAGAATATGATATCAGAGTTTGCGGAAGCTTTGACACCTTTATGAGATCTTTCATAACTTCATAACAAGTGTAGGTCGTGTCTGAGCATTCGGTTATTAACTTGACATTACTGGAACTGGGTATCTCCATCTCCATCTCCATCTTTAAATGATCCTGTAATGAAACAGTTAGCAATAAAGAGAAAATTGATTTGAAAAATCAGTCTAAGTGTTAATTATGAAAATATTTTGTAACACTTCGATAGTTTTGATTGGTTGTCAAATGTTCAATAACCGTCAATTCTTATGCTGGAACAAGTTTGATTCACGTAGAATCGCACCATCGTTTCTTTCCAGTTGACACAAGTTTGATTCTTGTAGAATCGCACAAGTCACCTACCTAGAGCTTGTTTGATGTAGGCTCTAGCAGGATTTCCATCTTCATAGTGAATACCTTCGTATCACTCGGATGTTCTGGCAATATCACAAGGATAATGCGTAGGACTCTTAAGATAACCTTGTTTCCACAGTGTGTGAAAGACAAGATAAATGGAAATGTGTCCTAACGAGATTAATTGATGATCTCTTGGCTCTAGACTCGAAAGTGCGCTTTGATATTAGTGATCGGAGGCTGGAGCTGACTGCCACCTTTTCAATACCGACTTACTCGGAGTGAGTGAGACAGTAGATTGCATGTTTAGTCTCCGTGACAAATGAGACAAGTTTCTTTCAAGAGAAACTCGAATGGCTGGGAAGGGTTGTGCATTGCATCACTGGGTCCATGATGTCGTCTTCAATGTCAGCAATCAACTTGTGATTCTGACAGCATATGTATTGACCCGGTTTCTGCCTAAGTTGTGTGGAGGGCTTCTTTCTTTTCACCCTTTATCCATACATTTCTTTTTCATTCTTCAACCCTTCAATGCTACACCTTGTTGTAATTGTTCCAGTGTTAGCTCAATCTTAGTCGACATTTTTCCCTTTTACTCATTCTTCTCCATTCATACCTAAGGACTGCTATTTCTAACTATGAAGTGTCCTTGGGTAGATCCCTCTGGTTCTGGTAGGATCGTAGGACTTATACCTAACCTAACCACCTTATGACTTCAAAATCGTC
>BQNB010046898.1:0-17482 GCA_026074375.1 Tanacetum coccineum | reverse complement strand
GATAAGCATATTAAAGTATCTGGTACTGAATTGAGGGGAGGATTAAGTTGTTCTAATCTGATGAAAAGACATGTAATATCAAGCACAAGTGTGTGATGTGTCCAACACCTAGGCAAATCAAAAGAGGTCATGACACTAAGATACCTCAGTCTGGTGGTCCCCCTGAAAAAGGTTGGTGATGAGGCTGTCCATAAGGAGTTGGGTGACAGAATGGAAAGGGCTGCCAGTACTTCTTCTAGCTTAGAAGTAGATCAGGACAGTGGTAACATAAATTAAGACCCAATCTATGGCAACACTTAATGAACCAAGTTCTTAGGAAATTAGTTCAGGTAGTGGTCCCAGGTGCCAAGATACCATATTGGGGGATGTAGATGTTCAAACTAGGTTTAAGACTACATCTAAACAGTTCAATGATCCACCTCTCTCAAAAGTTAACACATTTGGAAGTGGGGAGGACAGTATACAACTTATGAAATTGATGGCACATTGTACAATATTGTGTGAATTTGTGAGCATAAAAGAAAAGAGAGATGCTGTGAGCAAAAAAAAAAACAGAAAGAGAGATGTGTGCTTAAAAACAGAAAGAGTGCATTGGTGAGTAAAAGAATTAAGAGATAATGTGTGAGCATAAAAACAGAAAGAGAGAATGTGACAATTTACATTGGTAATGGAAATGTTTGTTGGATCAATATTGGAGTTAATACTGCTAGGCATCAACTTAATACTGCCAGTATTAAGTTAGTACTGCTAGGTATATCTTTCTACTGCTGGACGAAGTTAGTATTGTTAGGCTTCAAGTTAGTACTGCTAGACCAAACTTAGTACTGCTAGGTGCCTGTTAGTACTGTTGGTAGCATAACAGAATTTCATTAATTAAAGAGCCGTTGAGATATTTCCGCTAACTACCTAGCTTATAGGGTTTGACTAATTGGAGAATTCATGATATTTCCATAAAATCAAAAGATTTCTTCAAGATAAGTTCAAATCTTTTCAGTCGGTCCAATTACAATCTTTAAAAACTCTCATATTTCCATTACCTTTACCAAAACCTTATACTCTCTCTCACGACTAAATCTCAGATCCTTAATTAACTTTTTATTCATCAAATGGCGAATTTGACGTTTTACGACAAGCACAATATGGTGGCATACTTAGTAAAGTCCGAAGGTAGTGAGGGCTTTCCTAAAATCATTGATTTTCTCACTTCAAGCCACATCTACTATGCTCTCACTGAATGTCAAACCCTATATATCTCCCTCATTGAACAATTTTGGCAAACTACCGCTTTGAGCACAACTGAGGATGGGGTTCATGCTATCACTGCTACCATTGATGAAAGAGCCAAGATTATCACTGAAGCCTCCATTAGAAGACATCTCAAACTCCAAGATTCTAAAGGTATTCTCTTCCTAATGCAGAAATCTTTGAGCAACTGACTCGCATAGGGGTATGCCATAACTTCTGATAGTTTAACTTTCCTAAAAGGACATTTTGCCCCTCAATGGAAGTTTTTCATTCATACCATACTCCATTGTATGAGTTCTAAAAAGACTGCTTGGGATCAATTTAGTAGTAACATTGCTACTGCTATCATATGCCTAGCAACAAACAGGGTTTTTAACTTTTCAAGATTTTCTATTTGATGCCATGGTCAAGAATTTTGAAAGCACACATAAATTCTTAATGTATCCCAGGTTCATCCAAATACTTTTGAACAAACAACAAAGACTACTTTTGCCTCATACCAGAACCTATTCCACTCCTACCCTTATAAACAAACTATTCAACAACATGAGGAGAGCATCCAAGGGATACTCTGGGGGTAGTCACACCATTATTTGATACTATGCTAGTTCAGCCTCAAGATGAAGCACCATCCACCTCTCCCTCAAGAATAACAACTTCACCATCCTTGTCATCCCATCACATAACATCCAATACCCCAACCACACCATCATCTATCCAAACCACACATAAGGCAGAGGAGTCTGCCACCATACCCCATGATTTACCTCTACTAAGAGGTCACACCCCTAGAAGTGATGAGGGCAGACTGAAACATAATGAATTGATGGAATTGGTTACAAAATTGTCAGACAAGGTTGTGGCTGTGGAAGAAAACTTGAAATAGAAAATGAAGGCTTATAGTACTGCTTTTACAAAGTTGGTCTTGAAAGTGAAGAAATTAGAGCAACAAGTCAGGTTTGGCAAAGCAAGGAGAAGGGCTAGGATTATTCTCTCAGAAGAAGAAGATGCTGCAGAGGATCCTTCTAAACAAGGGAGGAAGATAACCCAGATTGATAAAGACCCTACTATTTCTTTGGTATAGGATGAAGGAACTTCATGGTTTCAGGAGGATGTAGATACTCAGGAGAAGAATAGTGCTGATACTGAAGTACTTCTAGAAGAAGAAACTCCAACTAACCTTATTGAAGACCTTGGAAGTGGTGAAAAAGGTGAAAAGGAAGTTAGTACTGCTGGTGCAGAAGTTAGTACTGGCACCCATGATGTTAGTACTGCTGCTGCAGCATTAGTATATATTAGGAGGAGTGCATCAAAGACAAAAGACAAAGGAAAGGCCATTATGCAAGAACCTGAGCCGCCAAAGAAACTCAAGAAAAGGGTTCAAGTACAAATGAGTGTAGATGAGGAGTTAGCAAGAAAGGTTCAAGAAGAGGAACAAGCAAAAGCAATGGCAGAGCAAGAAAAAGAAAGGATCAATTTTGAAGCTGCTATGGAACTACAAAGGCAATTGAATGAAAGGGAAGAAGTTCAAGCTGAAGCTACACAATCTCAGACTATTGATTGGACTGATCCTGTTGTGCTAAGGTACCATGCTCTTCAGAATAGACCTTACTCTGTTGCTGAAGTTAGGAAGAACATGGTCATGTACTTAAATAATCAAGCAGGATACAAGCAAAGTTTCTTCAAAGGAATGAAATATGAAGAAATTAGACCAATATTTGAAAAAGTATGGGATCAAACACATACTTTTATACCTATGGATTCAGAGGATAAAGAAAAAGGTAGCAAAAAGAAAGCTGGAGGAAGCAGGAAGAAAACACTTGCCAAGAAAAGAGCAGGTGAAAAGCAAAGTGATCAAAGTGCCAAAAGACAGAAGACAGAATATGATACAGAGAAGGAAGAACTTAAAGCTTATTTGGATATAGTTCCAGGAGAAGAATTTGCTATGGATTTTGAGTCTTTGGCTACTAAGTTTCCAATAGTTGATTGGAAGACTCATGTCCTAGCAGAAAACTTCATGTATTATCAAATCTTCAAGGCAGATGGAAGTTCCAAGAATTATAAGATCTTTAGTGAGATGCTTGATGATTTTGACAGAAAGAATGTTATGAATAAATGCTTTGGGGAGATTTGAAGACCCTATTTGAGCCTGATGAAGAAGATGAAGTTTGGAAGAATCAACATGAATACAATTTGATAAGCTGGAGACTATTTGATTCATGTGGAATTCATATTTTGTTGATGAACAATGGAATTGCTGTTCACATGATGACTGAGACCAAATATCCTCTTAATCAAGAAATGTTATCAAGAATGTTAAGTAAAAGATTAGAGGTTGATCATGAAAGCACAATGGCATATGAACTTCTCAAGTTTATAAAGTCACAAGTACATAAGTAGAAGAATGTTCGGAAGAATCCTCTACAAAAGCAGAATAGAAGATTTAAGTCAAAAGAAACTTGGGATTTGAAGGTAAATCACAAGTTTAAGAGAGGATTGTTAGGAATAAATCTTCACGGATTAGTACTGCTCAGAATAGAACTAACAGTACTAACTAAGTTAGTACTGCTAGTATAATATTAGCACTGCTAGTGTTAGTTTGTACTGCTAGTAAAGGACTTAATACTGCTGAAGGTTTTAAAGACAAAGACGCGTAACAAGATATGCATGGAGTTATTTATGGTGTATATTCTATATTCTATAGAAAGATATGTACATTTTTAGAATTATAGAAGATCTCAAAAGATTTGTAGTTATCTTGTAAAGGACTCTTTGGTTTATAAAAGGAGATCTTAGGTCTTGAAGTTAGATATAAGTTTTCCATCTCAGTCTTCATAGAGTTCATAGCTTCAAGGTTGTAAACTCTATCACTAAGTCAGAGTGATCGTATTAATATATTGAAGCTTGTTGTTTTGTTTATATCTTTGTGTCAAAACATATTTTACTGTTTCATTGAGAATACTTCTTAGTGATATAAACTAGTTTCCACATAGTTTATATCATTCAATCAAAGTTTCATACTTAGTATTTTTGGATTTATACAAGGGTACAAACCTTACAAGCTAAGGAGTTAAAGATCAATTCATTGGGATCAACATCCACATTGAATGATTATTATTAGGGTAATTTTGTCTAACTTGATCTCTCATAGGTTGTGTTGTTTTAGACCGAGAGTGAGAGTTATCAGTTCTTTTTGGAGGAGGAGTCTTAGATCTCGTTTTAGGCTTAGTAAAGCCAACTCCAGGTTTTAAGAAAGGTTTATAAAAATGTTTTACTTCGTCGTTGCTCGCAATGGGTATTTTAGTATTGCTTATAAGCATAAATTTTGGTCTTGGGCTTGAGTTTAATTCTACTACTTTTTCTATAGACTCAACCTCTTGTGATTTAACAAAATTCACTTGTTTAGACTCACTAGTTGACCCTTTGGTAAAATTAAATCCAAGGCTGGATTTATCACCGAAAGGTTTTTGAAGATTTAACATTTTCTTAAGCGATTTACTACTATTATTAAATTGATTAAGCTTAGAAATTTCTTCCTTCAGTTTTTCATTTTCAAATCTAAGGTCTTGACATATTTTACATTCTTCATTGACCTCTTTACCTTTTTCTATTTTAGATAGTTTATTTTTTTAGTTCTAGTACTTCATTTTCTTATCTATTTTTAATTTGTTTTAGTGATTTATTTTTAGCCATGACTTTTAGACCTATTTTGCATAGTCGATTATATTCATTATCTAAGTTTTTTTCATCTAACGATGATTGGTCATCACTAAAGAATTCAATTTCAGAAAGTACCTCATTAGAAGCTTTAGCTATAAGACATTTTTCGTCTTTAGTCTTTTCTTCTTCATCATCGGCGCTATCACTCCATGATCCTCCAACAAAGGCTCTTTGATTGTAGCTTCTTGATAATTTTGGACAATCTCCGATAAGGTGATTTGAATCCCCACATTTAAAATATTTTCTTTCGACTTTTGCCATTTTTGTCGTCTTTATTTCTTTGAGATACCTTTCTTTCATCATGTGGTTGTCTTACGAATCTTTCTCGTCTTTTAAAAAATTTCTTGAAGTCTCTCACGGCCATGGCGTATTCTTCGCCTTCTCTATCGGAAGTCAAACTATCTTCATCACTTGATTCCTTTTTGGCTTTCAAGGCAAGAGATCTATTTTGTTCTCTTTTGCCTTTGACCATTTCGGAATCATTCTTAATTATTACTTTATAAACTATCAAGTTTCCAATAAGTTCATCAAGCGATAGAGATGTTAAATCCTTTCATTCTTCAATAGCCGTAACCTTTGCGCGCCATTTAGGATGAAGTGCCCTAAGAAATTTCCTAACATAATTCTTGCTAGAAAAACCTTCATCAAATGCTTTTAGACTAGTAATAATAGTGTTAAATCTAGCAAAAGCATTATATATCGATTCCTCTTTCGGAATTGTAAATTGTCCATATTGTTGAACAAGAAGATCTATTTTATTATCTTTGACTTGACTATTACCTTGGTGAGTGATTAATAAAGTATCCCAAATTTCTTTTGCGGTTTTACACATAAAAATTCTTTCGTATTCTTTATGTGGTAAAACATTATAAATCACCATTTTAGCTTCATTATTTTTAGCAAGTTTCTTTTTAAGATTATCGTTTTTGTTTATCAAAAGATACAGTTTCATCCTTTTTAGTTTCGGGATTATATTGAATAGGAGGAAAATCACCATAGGTAATAACATGCCAGAGATCTAGATCTTTTGATTTTACATACATTTTGAATTTATTTTTCCAATAAATAAATCCATCACTTTCAAATAGTGGTGGTCTTTGCATAGATTGCCCTTCTAAATATTTTTCTGATTCCATAGATCGATTTAAGTTTTAAAATACAGTTTATTTTAAAAATCTTGTTTGACGTGGCTCCTGATACCAATTATGGAAAACTAGAAGGGGGTTGAATAGTTTACCGCTTTTTTTAAAATTAATGTTATGTTTGTTTATAAAAATTTGGATTCGACTTTGTGTGATCTTAATATGTGCACAATATGAACAATACAAATATGTAAGTAAATGACAAGTAAATATGAAAGACAAGAGATAAGAGTTAGAAAGATCAAAGCACAAAACAAGGATTTATAGTGGATCGGAAACGAAGCACCTCTTCGCCCTACTCCACTCCCCGAGCACCAAACTCGAGAATTTTCTTCACTATATCAACAAACTCCCTTTAGGCGGAGAAAACCGTACACAACTTAGCTTACACCAATTTCCAACACTAAGTGAAATCTTGAGTTCTAATCCTAGCTAGAACCAATCTATCACAACTAAACACACCACTTCACGACAATTCATAATTTGGCTTCACTACACAACTTCTCTCTACTTCACAATTTCACTTTGCTTCACAACATCATTTCACCAAGACACTACTACGATCACACCAATCTATCACTACTTATAAAGATCACCCTGATCTAACTATACATGCAATGATTACAACAATCTACTTATTGTACACAACTACGATACACACCTTCATAATATACACAAATGATTTACAAGATATAACATAACTACACAACTATACCAACTATACTATAACACTTCTTGATTTGATGATAAGAAGTATTCTTCTCTTGCTTTTGAGGATCACAGCTTGGATCACTTGGAAACAAGGCTTTATGATTAAATGATCAAAGGAAAAAAAGGAAGGTTTAAACTGATTTAGAACAGAAAGAAAGTGTGTGCAAAAGGTAAGAAAAATAGTGGAGAATCGTCCAGTATTTATAAGCCAACTGAACTGCCTTTTTGTCTGGACGGTCCCCTTAAATTGGGGCCGGTCCCCTTAAATATTAAGGGGGTCGCCCCGGCTAGACGCTCCCTTTTTTTGTCTTTCCTGGGGGAGGTGTATTCTAGAACATTTCTAGCCGTTTTTAGGTATAAAATTTGAATTCAAAATATTTATTTTGAATAAAACATTTCTTTTAAATCCAAAAATATTTTGTTAAAGTTATAAAAATGTTTGTGACATTTTTATAAAAAATGTGTGGTTGAATAAAAATTCCTTTGATCATAAAATGCATTAAGCATATGTTTATTCATACCTTTAAGTGATTAAATTTTCAAAATGAAAATTTACTACTAATTACTTGTTTACAAACAATTTTTTTCATTAATCGTTTTTACATTTTGTGATTATCAAAACGTAGAGAGATCAAAAAATATTAATAACGTTTTAGGTATTATTTCTATCAACATTCTTTGATCATTATACTTGTTACATAATCCATTACAAGTGATCAACTCATTCCACTTTTTAGTGAAGAACACTTAAGAAGACGTCAAGCTTCAAGTGTTAATAGTTTAGTTATGTCATCACGTTTGTGATAATCATTCATCTTGTATATCTTGTTTTGTGTGTTGTGTGTATCATATGTGTATGATAGGTTAGTATTTATGCCTCAAAATACATAGTGTGTTAGATTGGTTCTATCTCGAAATAGAACTCAATATTTAGCTTAGTACCGGAAAAAGTGTAAGCGACGTGTACGGTTTTCTCCGCCTAAAAGGAGCTTGTTGACATAGTGAAGATAACTCTCAAGTTGGGTACTTGGGGAGTGAAGTAGGGTGAAGAGGAACTTCGTAGTCGAACTACTATAAATCATTGCGTCATCGGTTTAATCTTTCTTATCTTTACTTGCTTACGTTTCGTAGTTTGTTTATTTACTTATTGCATCGCTATCATATACACTTGTGTATATCTTTTGAATTCACATAAGTCAACAAGCTATGTTTTAAATTTAAAACGGTAAAAAAACTATTCAATCCCCCTTCTAGTTTCCACATAAATAACTTAAATTTCAGGTGTTGCTTCCTTGCAAAGTTAAACAAAATCCCTTTTGATACAAATATTTTAGGCTATATTAGTAATGGTGACTCACATGTGATCTCACTTTAGTTTTCTTTTCAAGACAACTTCGTGACCAGCTTAGTGTAAAAAGGAGACCCAAAACACACAAAAAAACATACCCAAAAAACAATTTAAATACCCCACACACATATATCTCACACGACTTTAATCGATTGTCCGACGAATTTGTTGCAAAATTCCTTTTGAGATGCGTCTCTTGTGAAGGTTCTAATGGTAGGGACCAGTCGAGTTTGGTGCCACATAGGCATCAAGACGCATTCTTTATGTCCCATTACCGTTGCTCTTAAGTTTCATCCTTAGAACTAGGGATGCAGTAATGCAACCCTTGCTCGTTGGACTGATATGGCCAACGTTAGGGTGCGTTACTGCACCGTGTCTCTTCGTTGGTTGAGCCTCGTTGACCCGCTTTTCTTGTCGTGATTTGTCTTTAAGTATTCATCAGACTCAACTGGGGTAGTGTCATTGCTTATGCAAACAACACTATCCATTGGTTTGATATCAATGTTTTCCGAACGCAATTCAGTATTGATTTCAATATGGTCATTTACTGGTTCCGGTTTCAAACTATCGACATGAATTAATTTATAAGAAAACGAATCCTTGTCGCATATAAAAGTGTAATCTTCATCGTCGGAATCGGAAAATGATATACTAAAATCAAAATTAGTTTTAATTGCATTATAAATACTTACAGTTGGTTCGGATGAAACATTCTCATTTGATGTCAATGCATCATTGTAGACGATAGCTGGGAAATCTGCTTCAAAATCTATGAAAAAATCAAGATTATCACAATAAATCTTACCGTATATAGCAGTTTCCTAATTAAACGTCCGACCACGCCTTTGAGATTTTTCAGCTTGAAGTTTGATGTATTCCTCCATAGTGATACTTGGATCGTCCATCATAAACCTAACTGAAATCGCAAAACATAAGGAAAAACAAATACGGGAAAAACAAACAAGGAAGAAAACACACAGAAAAACTAAACTAATCTAATATACGAGAACTTAATCCTATGGGTTAAGTTAAACCTAATGTTAAAAAACCAAATTATTAAATAAAAAGAAAGATTAAACAACTTCACTCCCCGGCAGCGACGCCAAAAACTTGATTGTCGTCGTGTAGGTTGTTATTTTAGTTATCAAGTTTTACATTTATTTTGCCGACTTAACCTAAAACAACACTTTTAAATAACGGTTATGTACCCGATCAGATTGTAGTTTTCAGATGGTAAGTAGGGTGGTCGATCACTAAGAGCGCGAGCGTATTAATCTATAGTTCTATCAATATTTGGTTAACTAAACTAAGTTAATTTAAACTATGTTAATTCCAATCTATGTTAAACCTATGCTAAACCTATGTTAATCCTAATTCTAACGAAAAAATGGGGTTTTCGGTCTGAGAGACTGGCATGGGTTTTGTGGTGACTTAAATTAATTTAAAACACAATAACACACGCAAGCTGTCACACCCCCAAACAGGGCCTGGACGAAAACACGTATCCGGGGGCGTGACCGATAAATATACATCACACAAGATACAAAGAACGACCTCTAAAGGTACGTTTAGAAATCCAACATCGTTGCATTAAATAAAATAGTTAAAGTTTTACATAGGTTTAAAGATAATATGCGAAGCGAATAAAAGGTTTTTAAAATTTGACAACGATGTTAACATAGATATAAATAAGTCTTGAAAATCAGTCCAAAGCATGGCAACACCATAAAGCAAGCAAAGACATCCAAAGCTAAGCATCTGAGAAAAACATGCTAAAACGTCAACATAAAGTTGGTGAATTCATAGGTTTGAATTTGATATAAGAGCGGACCATAAATTTTGCAAAACGCATGTGACTATTATAACAGATACAATATCACATAAAAAGGCATTTATGTTGCACTAAGCTCATGATATCGAGGCTAAATGTAAAGAAAGCATGCAAAATGCTTAAATAACTTGCCCTGACGGGTGCCAACATGGCGCTTCACCATATCACTCGACATGGTATACGTTCGTTGATCATGTAATAGCTACTTACACGGACGGGGATGATTAGTCCCAATAGATCTATTTACAACACTCACGCTCACTTACCAATCCAACAGATCATAAGTAACTAACGGTTCATGATAACTCGAGCATACAAGTTTCAACATTTACTTAAGCAACACGTAAACAAGATTGGGAAAACGTAAAGCATTTGTGTCCAATGTTTAAAAGCAAGCAATTTCCAAAAACCAAAGCGAAGTAGTAAAAACGTGGGGCTATGAACTCATCTTAGCAAGATGAGCGAACGGTAAATCACGTAAATGAAAAGGAGATATTAAATATCTAGGCGCGACCTAGATAAATAACGCGTCTTAGGGAAACGAAATAGCACGAAACGTTTAATATAGAAAGACATCCATGTGTGTTTGTGTTTTGGTTTTATTTATCAAAAATGACTTAATTATAACGTTCCTCGTTAAATCCCGACATTTTTCCAAAAGTTACCATTTATAGAAAGTTTCCTTTTTAGAAAAGATTTTAGTTTCAAGACGTTAATACCGTCACCTATATTTGTTAAGTTTCTATATTTTCAAAATGCGCTAACTAGTCTTAATCGCTTAACTTCTATATCTGTTTCGCTAAAACATAATAAAAGTTAATATTTTGAAATCCTACCTCATTTATCTATCCCGACATCATTTACATATTTTATGACATTTTAAATGTTTCTAATCAATAACCTAATGTTTTTATATGTTTCGCCAATGTTTAGAATGTCCAAAAATGTCCAAAAGTGTCCAAAAACCTCATTTTATATTCCAAACAACACTATGTCAAAATAGTTTTGCCGAAAAATGTTTCAAGTTTCATTTGGCTATAACTTGGCCTTTTTAAGTCCGATTTTAGTGTACGAAATATGAAAAACTATCTATTCGAAATCAGCTCTCCAAAAATTACTTTTACGCCTAATGAAAACATTCCTAAGTCGCCCAAAACCTCAAAACAATTTCAGATCAGCAACTACCTTTTTCACAAACGCTTCCAAAAATCACGCCAAACTTCACAATAGTGTCTAGTCTAGCCTAATCTCCATTCACAACTAATCCACCATCAAACCGCACCTAAAACTAACCTAATCCCTTCATTTCTATTGTTGCAACTCACTTTTCAACTCATCTCATTAAGATCACAAAGTCATAAACATGTTACTTCCATTTTTTATAAAAGATACAAAGATTAAATTCATTTCTTTTTATAAAAAGTACCACAAACGCATGGATTCTTAAGCATGAACAAGATCTCATAAGAATGAAAGGAAAGTATCAAATAAAGATCAAGAAATGCTTACAAGAATGAAGATCAAGAAGCGACAACACAAGATCTATACCCAAAATCACTAGATCTTGAAAACCCACTAATAAAATTAGAAACCCTAAGTTTAGATCTTGAGAAAACCCTTAGAATCAAATAACCAACACCTGTAATCACCTTAAACATGAACAAGAATCAACCTAGAATATCTGGATCTTAAAGGAAATCAAGAAAAAGAAACCCTAAGAGGGTGTTTGTTGTGTGCCGTTAGCAAGAAGGAGAAAAAGAGAGATGGGAGAATTTTTGATGAGGCTTGTGAAATATAAAAAGCCTAGTAATGTTTATATACATGTATTTATAGGAAAATTACATTTTAGGGTGAAAGAATATTTTTGGGAAACCAAGGCATCAAAAGTCTAGGTTGACCAACACACAACCAAAGTGTTGTGTGGTGGGGGGGGGGGGGGGGGGGGGGGGTTTTCGAAACGCTAAACAAGCACAAAGGAGGGGGTTCAAGCCTTGATCACTAGCCAAAAATAATTAAATGAAATGGTTAGTGGAGTTGTGGTCCTTCCATGGGTGAATGAAGACAAAGAGGGTATAAGAGTCACATGAGGATGCATGGAGGATGAATACAAAGATATCCCTTTCTTGCATGGTGATGGGTGTTTTGTTTTGAAAATCAAATTAGAGATGAAAGATGTTTCCTTTGATTTATTTAAAATGTGGTGGTAATGCTGTGTTTGGAGAAGAGGTGAGGGGTGAACAAAATTTTTTACTTATCAACACGAGATGAACGATAACTAAATTTTATACAAAAAGATTTCGGGTTTTCGGGTTTTCGAGGTTCCGTTAGGTCAAAAACGCAAAAAACGCAAATTAAACGTTAAAACGTAAAAATTAATATTGGAAGTGATAGTAAACTATGAAACACTTAGAAATGATAAAATAACCCATAAAATGTCTAAACTAATCAAAATCCAAAGTCAGAACGCGTCCGATGACGTTTTTCAGTTTTATGCGGGTTAACTTCTCGGTAAACTTTCAGCATTCAAAACGTACGAATTAAAAGTCCAAAAAAAAATAATCGGAAAAGTTCAAAATATTAACCTGAAATTTACGGGGTGTGACATCCTTCCCCCGTTAAAAGAGCTTTGTCCTTAAAGCTTTAGACGTATCTTTAGATGCGGGTACAGGGTTAGCAAAAATGTGAGGATACTTTTTTTTCATTTGGTCCTCGCGCTCCTAAGTAAACTCAGGACCTCGCCTTAAGTTCCAACGGACTTTCAAAATTAGATGTGGCTTTGATTTAGTCTTTTAACTTCTCGATCCAAAATTTTGACTGGTTTTTCAATGAAATTAAGTTTGTCGTCAATCTGAATCTCGTTTAACGGAATAGCTAGGGGTTCGTCGGAGAAACACTTTTTCAGATTGGAAACGTGAAAAGTACTATGAACTCGACTTAGTTGCTCTGAGAGTTCAAGTCGATACGCAACCGTTCCCACTTTAGCAAGTATTTTGAAAGGTCTAATATAATGAGGATTTAGCTTCCCTTGTTTTCCGAAATGTATCACCCCTTTCCATGGCGATACCTTCAACATAACCTTCTCCAACCTCAAACTCCAATGACTTACATCTCCTATCGGCGTAGCTCTTTTTTCTATCATGTGCCACTTGAATACGCTTCTTGATTTGGATGATCTTTTCCGTGGTTTCATGAATAATCTCAGGGACAGTAAGCTGAGCATCTCCAACCTCAGGCCAACAGACAGGCGATCGACACTTACGATCATACAATGCTTCAAATGGTGCAGCTTTGATACTCGTGTGATAACTATTATTGTACGAGAATTATACTAATGGTAGGTGTCAACCTTTCCCAAAGTCAATCACACAAGCACGTAGCATGTCCTCCAAGGTTTGAATGGTTCTCTCACTCTAACCATTCATCTGCGGATGATAAGCCGTAGTCATATCCAATTGAGTACCTAAATCTTTGTTTAACGATTGCCAGAAATGAGATGTAAATTTACTATCTCGATTAAAAATAAGCGAAACTGGCACTCCATGTCTTGAGACTACTTCCTTCAAGTATTGTCTCGTCAACTTTTCCATTGAGTTGATTTCCTTCATTGGTAAGAAATGAGCAGACTTGGTGAGTCGGTCAACAATTACCTAAATTGTATCTTGACCCGACGATGTCTTTGGCAACTTAGTAACAAAATCCATTGGTAATGTTTCTCTCCATTTCCATACCGGGATCAACAGGTTGAACCACCAAACCGGAGGTTTTTGGCATTGCGGCCTGACACTTGCACAAGTTTAGCCACTTACTGACGTAGGTGGAAAATCTCAGCTTTCATAGTTGGCCACTAATACAGTTTCTTCAAGTCTTGGTACATCTATCCGATCCAGGATGGACCGAAGTACATTGACTTACGTGACTCGTGCATAATCCTAATTCTCAAGCGCCAAAACAGGTAAATCAAACATCTATTCCTCATATAACATAACGTTCCATCAGTACGTTGCTCTAGCTTCTTAATCATACCACACAGATCTTCTGTTCCATAATTCTCCTCTTTTCTCGCCTCAACTTGAGCTTCTAAGATCTGCACTGGGAGGTTCAGACCAATCGTCAAAACTAAAGCTCAAACTCATAGTGGCTTAATTCGTTCCTTTCGGCTCAAGGCATCCGCCACCACGTTCGCTTTTCCCGGATGATAACGAATCTCGCAGTCGTAGTCGCTCAACAGCTCTAACCATCTACGTTGTCTCATGTTCAACTCTTTCTGATCTAGAATATGTTGCAAACTCTTATGATCAGTGAACACAACGCATTTCGTGCCGTACAAATAATGCCTCTACATTTTGAGAGTAAACACTACAGCTCCAAGCTCTAAGTCATGTGTAGTGTAATTCTTCTCATGAATCTTAAGTTAGCGTGACACGTAGGCTATGACCTTCTTCCTTTGCATCAAAACTGCGCCCAATCCTTTACGAGAAGCATCACAGTAAACCACGAAGTTTTCACTACCTTCGGGTAAAGTCAAAATTGGTGTACTACACAACTTCTGCTTCAACAGTTGAAATGCATCTTCTGATTTTCACTCCAATCAAACTTCACGTTCTTTTGAGTCAGCTTCGTCATAGGCTTGCCAATTTTTGAGAAACCTTCGATAAATCGTCGGTAATAGCCAGCAAGACCTAGAAATTGATGAATCTCTGTCAGAGTCTTGGGCGATGCCCAATCCTTGATTGACTCAATCTTAGTTGGGTCCACATGAATGCCTTCACTATCAATCACGTGACCAAGAAATTGTACCTTTGACAGCCAAAATTCACACTTCAAAAACTTGGCGTACAATTCCTCTTTCTTAAGCAACTCCAGAATTAACTTAAGGTGTTCTGCATGCTCTTCTTCGCTCTTGGAGTATATCAAGATGTCATCAAAAAAAATGATCACGAATTTATCTAAGTACGGTTTGCACACTCGATTCATCAGATCCATGAATATCGTCGGTGCGTTGGTCAGTCCAAACGGCATCACTTGAAACTCAAAGTGACCGTAGCGTGTCCTAAATGCTGTCTTTGGAATGTCTTCCTCTCGAACTCTAGGTTGGTGATAACCATATCTCAGGTCGATCTTAGAGTAGACTCTTGATCCTTGCAACTGATCAAACAGGTCTTCGATTCTCGGAAGTGGATATCGATTCTTCACAGTCAGCTTGTTCAGCTCACGGTAATCGATACACATCCAAAAAGATCCATCTTTCTTTTTAACAAACAAGACCGGGGCTCCCCAGGGTGAGGAACTTAGTCTTATAAATCCCTTGTCAGAAAGTTCTTGTAGCTGAGTAGACAATTATTGCAGTAGGCGGTAATCTATACGGGGCGCGTGCCACAGGTGACAGTTATAGGAGATACAACTTCACATAAAAATCATTTACGTTTGCACTAAGCTCTTGACACCGAAGCTCAATTTAAAAGGAAGCATTTTATATGCCAAATAGTATTCCGCGCCCTAAAGGTATCTGACCAGGATCACCTATTGACATTCTGACATGGTATATATTCGTTTGTTCGGACCTCCAAAACTAGTAAGCGCTACTTACTCGGATAGGGATAATTAGTCTCCCAAAGATGATTTACAACATTCGGCGACTACTTAACTTAGTAGGTCGGTTTAAGCATTGACGGTTCATGATTTAAATTCGCGGCATTAGTGGTCTATTCGCTAATTAGGCAACCCATAATTCAAGAAAATGAATCGTTAAAGTGACTGTATGTGTGTCTCGTTAGTTTGAAAACAGGCAATGTTTCTCACCCTAAAATAGTAAATTAAAAGTAGTAAAACATGGGGCTATGAACTCACCTTAGCAAAATGAGCAAATGATAATCACGCAAGAAAATATGATATAGAAATCTAGCCGCGACCTAGAATAATAACGCGTCTCAGAAACACGGAAAGTATGCCAAGAATTGCACAATATGTTCATCGCCAAAAGACATCCATGTGTGTTTGCTTTAGTTTGATTATCAAATCATGACGAAATAAAATCATATAATTTTTCGTTAAGTTTCAGCGTTTAACCAAAAATTACTATTTTTAGAAAGTTTCTATTTTAGGAAAGTTTTTAGTTTCAAAACGTTAATACCGTCCCCTATATTTATTAAGTTTCCATATTTTCAAAACGCACTAACTAGCCTTAATCGCTTAACTTTTATGTCCGTTTCGCTAAATTTTTACCAAACTTACTATTCTTAGTAACTTTATCGCTTTTTCTAAAATATGCTAACGGCGTCTTTAAATGATACTAATCAATAGGTATGTGTTACTATATGTTTTGCTAGTGTTTAGAAAGTCTAAAAATGTCCGAAAGTGTCCGAAAACTTATTTTACTATTCACATCAGCACACTATTCATCCGGTTTTGTCGAAAAATATTTCAAGTTTTATTTAGCTATAACTTCGTCGTTTTAAATCCAATTTTAAAATGCTATATATGGAAAACTATTTATTCGGAACGAGCTCTCCAAAAACTACTTTTACGCCTAATGAAAACATTTTTAGGTCGACCAAAACCTCAAAATAAATTTGAGACAGCAAGCACTTTTTGTCAAAAACGCAACCAAAACCCATCCAAACTTCACAATAGTGCATAATCTAGCCTAATCTCCGTTCACAACTAATCCACAACAAAACCACACCTAAATCTAACATAATCCCTTCATTTCTATTGTTGCAACACTCATCCACTCTCATCTCACCAAGAACATAGTATTTAACTAGTGAAATGAAGGTAACATCATTATTTATAAAATCTTATTTTATAATCTTTCAAAAATTAAAACACAACATATGGATGTATGGATCTTGAACATATAAGATGAACATAAGAAAAACCACAAAGAAAGATTCAAGATACTTACAAGAATGAATAACAAGAAGCAATAACACAAGATCTATACCCAAAATTACTAGATCTTGAAAAACCCCAAATAATAACCAAACCCTAATTTGTAGATCTTGAAGAAAACCCTTAAATCAAATAATCAATACTTGAAAACACCTTAGGTAACCTTAGAAATGAACTTGAAATGATTGAATCTTGATAGAAATCAAAGATATGAAAACCCTAAAATGGGTGTTTATTGGTCGTGGGTTAGAGAGCAAAAAGAAGGGAAAAGAGAAATTTTGTTGAGGCTATGTGAAAGAATGTAACCCTAAAGTGTAAAATGCTTAGTATTTATAGGGAAAAATTAGGTTTGAGGAGTGTATAAGAGTGCACATGTGACCAACACACACCAAAAGTGTGTATGTAGGCTTGTTCTGTCGAAACCAACCACAAGGACCATGGTTTATATATTTTTTTGAGTATTGGTTCATTATACTTTGTCTAAATTTTGAATTTTGGTCAAATGTACAATTCAAAGTGTGTAAGAATTCATTTGTCTTGACTTGGATGGATGAGTGTGTATGAAATGGAATCCCTCATGTGTCACTTTCGTAC
>BQNB010046897.1:0-37380 GCA_026074375.1 Tanacetum coccineum | reverse complement strand
TACATCTAAGGAGACATAAGGACATACAACATTACCTAAGGCAAGGTGCAAGTATGGGATTTGTAAGACTTAGTACATGACTAGTGTTTTTTCAGAAATACCTCTTAACAACATCTTAATCTGACTCATTCAGACGCGGTCAGACATTTAGGTCATTAAGACTGTTTGTTTTTTCATGTCATTCAGAGGCAGTAAGATCCAAACACTGTTAAGAGCGTTTGTTTTTTTCTGGCAATTAAGAGGCAGTAAGAGGCATAAACCTTTTACTGGACTAGATGTGGAGGGGGTGTCTTAACACCTCTTAATGTCTTTTTTTTCTTCTTTTTTGTTTATTTTCTACTTTACTTTTATTGTTTTATTTTATTTCTTGATTTTTTTTCTTATTTCACTTTTATCTTTTGTATTAAAAGTATTAAATAGAATGATTGCATATGTTTTGTTATATAAAGAATGTATAAGATGTTATGTGTCAATTTATATTTTGTTCAAACTAAAGGGTACGGTTTCGGACTCATACATCTTAATTCTAACGTGACTCATTTAGTTAATCGTTTTAAAAGTTCAATTTAAACTCTAACATGTTTATTTTTGTCGAATAAACATGAGATTGCATGTTTTTTAAATAATATAACTTTAAATTGATTATATTATAAAATTTGTTTTTTATTTAATAAAAATTATTATTTGTGCGAATGCAATCATTTTATATTTAAATTGTGAAAACTATTGTTTAACACATCAATACATTTTTACCAAAACAAACAGTTTTATTTCATTCAGACTTCTCGACCACTTATTCAGATTAAGATGGGAATCAGATTCAGACTTTTCTACAGAATATTCAGATTCAGATGTGCGAACCAGATTCAGATTCAGAGCCTCTTAATAAACAAACAACACCTTAGTATATGACTAGTGGTTTTGACCACTAGTCATCCATATTACCCACATGTGCCATCCCCCCTCCCTTGCTACTTTCTTTGGTCTTTTTGGTCTTTTTTTATACAATTGACTACCACTTGATACATATAGTCTTGCATACTAGTGATAATATACACACAACACAATTTCACTATCAAAAACCAACTCATTCTCTCTTTTTCTCTTAAGAACCCACGGCCAAACCCTAAACCCACCAAATAATTCACACAACATATTTTACAACATATACAAGCATTCCTACACTATATCTAAGCTATACCAAGGAAGTTTAAAGGCTTGGTTAAGCCTTTACAAGGATTAAAGCAAGGAAAGGAAGCTAGGGTTTTCTTGGAAAAATTAGGGTTTTCATCCTATATTTTCAAGCCAAAGGTTTAAATCACAAAGGTGTGTTTTGTTTCCCATTCATCACTCATTCACCTAAGGTTATCTAAATCCCTAATCATTTCATAATTATGATTTTATGTGTATATATGTTCTATGTAGCAAAATCACCATTTAGGATACTTTTGAACATGTAAAATGGATTTTTTACTTGTGATCATTGTTTTGTGAACTTTTACATATGTTATGTGGTTGGTAATATCATGTTATAATGGGATTATAAGTATTGTACAATGTGGGTTTAAGTATAAAAAGTATATGGATAAACTAGTTAACTAAAAGTTACTTAATGAGTTTATGATTTTATAAGTGTTGTTAAGGACTTGTTAACTTGGACACTTAGACAAAATATGGAATAATGGACATAATAATATGCAAGATATATGGTATAAAGACTTGTGAAAGACTTGTGGTATTTTATCAAGTTGAAAAGTATATAAAACAAGTTATAAAAATGAATATATAAATATATATATATATATATATATATATATATATATATATATATATAAGTATTATAAAAGGGCTGTTATAATTCGAATTTCAAACAGTGGGTTTAATATTTTTATAAAATAGTATGTCTCATGAAGATTCCAAAAAGGTAAGAAACTCGAAAAACGGATTAATAACGAGGAAGATATGTAGTTTACAAGTTATACGTTAATTAAACGCGTTATAAAAGAAATTTTATAAAAAATAAGTTATAAAATACTTTTGATATGTAAGCTTGGTTATTTTTATCAGATCACACATATTTTTAGGATTCCAAAACAATAATAATTGTAATTTTTCAATTAATAACGAAGGAGTTATGAATTAAGCGAGTTTATATACTTAAATGTATAAAAATACTTTTATAAAACTATTTTTATAAAAGTTACTATTCATATTAGGCATGAACATTTTGAAAACACCATTAATATGATATAACTTTTAATAACAAAGACGTTCTCAAAAGAATCGCTAAAAACGGAGCTATAACGAATAAAATACGACATTTACGGGTTTTACGATAACTAAATCTATAAAAATAATTTTATAAACTCTTATGAACAGTAAAAGTACTGTTCACCAGTAGTTCAAAAAATATGAAAATGTAATATTTTGATAACTCATCTTAATACAAAAGCGTGGACATAAGAAACGTAAGAAACGGGCTTAAAACGAAGAAATCGCGTCGTTTTTGCTATTGAGATATTTATAAACATTTTAACTTTATAAATATGATTTCACAAACACGATTAAATGGTGATGTAGCTATATATAATTGTATATGGAATTATTTAATCAATGTGCTTAGTACTTATACGACCTACATTTAATTAGGTTGCATTCCGTCATCTCCGTGACGCATTTTCTGTTGTATTTGGATTCTCATTAACTCAAGGCGAGTTCATAGCCCCACGTTTTACGTATTAATGATTTACAAGTTTTGAGATGAGAAACATATGCATTTTTTACAATTGGACGCAAGTGGACATTTCATATTTACGATTACGTGTTTGCCTAAGTAGCTATAACCCTCTGAGCCTATTATCATGAACTGTCAATTATTGTTGTGAGCGCGAATGTTATAAATAGATCTATTTAGGATTGACATCCCCGTTTGGGAGAGTCATGCTCACTGTGCCGGTTTGCCAGACAACGAACGTATACCATGTCGGACATAGGATGTTGCGGGTTAGAACATCATCACGGGCAATGTTGGCAATTTATATTGCAAATTCATACATGTCGAGCTTCAGTGTCATGAGCTTAGGGAAACGTAATCACATTTTATGATGTTTGCATTTGTTGCTTATCATGGGGAAATCTTGCGGTCCTACATTATACATTTTACAAACCTATGAATTCACCAACATTATTGTTGCATTTAAGAAATGTTTTTGTCAAGAAAAGCCCCAATTGGAGGTACAAGACAAGGGGTACATTGGTGGTCGCTATTTTAGAAGTCGTATGCTTTAAAGATTTGGTTGCATTACATTTTAGGGACATATTTGTTTGGACTAAAATCTTTGTATTTTGAACAATGAGCAAGTGACGTTTCAGACTTATGTAACAACAATTTGTTAAATTCAATGTATCGTTTTTAAACGACTTTTAAATGGTAGTTCTTATATGAATCTGTGTGCTATTGATATATGAAGTACACCCACCCCCTAGACCCATATTCGTCGTGACCTAATTTGGGGTGTTATTAGGATTGCATCAAGGCCAGTTTATAGAGAACCAGGTCAAATGTATAGCTGTACTATAACTGTTTTCAAACATTGCATTCATACAAAGGCATTTTCACGGGACATACATACACTAGTGTTGCATTAGTTGGTTAGCCTAGATGCATTCATGATTGAATACATTTATAAACACTATGTATATTACATTACTATAAGAGTCTTATATTAATACTTATATAAGCTACTTTTGATTTTCAGATTTTGTCATGTCGGATTCAGAGGATTCCACGGTTACTTACACGGAGGTATCTAGTCCGTTCGAGGATCTGTCAGACATAGGATCTCCGGGAGTCGATGGACTGCCCATGATGATCAAGACCACCTATGGCATTAGTGGTGGCCGCTTTCAAGCCCCACCATTCACCGAGAAGTGACTGGCCCTGAGGAGCCAGAGTAGGCACCACTTTCACCAGAGTTTGTTCCTAAGCCTGTATATCCGGAGTTTATGCCACCGGAGGATGAGGTGTTTCCAGCTGAGGAGCAGCCACTGCCTGCTGTTGTCTCACCTACTACCGACTCACCAGGATACATTGCAGACTCTAATCCAGATGAGGATGAGGTAGATCCTGAGGAGGATCTTGAGGAGGATCCTAAGGAGGACCCCACTGATTATCCTACTGATGGAGGAGACGATGATGATGATGAGATGAGTCATCCGATGATGACGAGGATGAGGATCATGATGTTGAGGAGGACGAGGATGAGGAGGAGGAGCACCCAACTTCGGCTGACTCTGTCCTACCACTTGTACACCGTGTTACGGCTAGGATGTTTGTCCGAGATCAGACATCCATATCACTTCCTTTAGATACAGAGGTTGCCAGACTTCTTGCTATACCTACTCCACCACCATCACTACTCTCTCCATTATCATCACCACTACCCCTGATACTATCACCACTACCTTAGATACTATCACTGTAACGCCCCGACCCTAAAGGGTAGAAGTATTACAAATATGGTGTGACATCAAAGGCATACATAATCATAACACAAGCATAAACAGCGGAAGTCTCAAATAAATAACCAAAGGAAAATAAGTCAACATGACTTAAGGTACATAAGTTCTTAAAGGACAGACATATCCAAACGAAATAACCGAAATAACGAATGTCTCGAAAAGTAACAAATCATATATCAAAACTAAGATCTCTAGGGTAAGTCCACACTCAGCACTCATATCCCGAAAGCAACCCCAGCTCCTAGCTTAGATACCTACCGCAGGAAAAGAAAGTGCGGCTGAGCTTACAAAGCCCAGTGAACAGATATATATAATCGAGACGCAAAAATGATAACGGAAAATCAAGGATAACTATACAAGGTGCAAAGGATATCACCAGACATGATCAAAGGAATACAACAGTATACGGTACGACAAATCAGAGTCAACACATGGTGTAAGGTAAGATGAATCAGAAAATCAAATCAAGTCCAATTACCGAGCCCAAACAAATCATATCATAGTAACCATGGAGTCGCGAGCTCCAAAATGTGAAAGACGTGGATTGCACCCATACATCAGTCACCAAATATACATATATCATAATGTCATAATCCATCGAATACAAAACAAATCTAGGATGCATCCATACCGCCCCTTGAAACAAATAACTAATATTCATATGCGCATAATAATATCAAATGGGGACGGAGTGAGAAATCACTCACCGACACATGATCATGCAAAGTTGCATCAATGACATGGCCACATTACCTTCATGGCTTTAGGAAACAAATAGTGGACCTCGGGTCTCAAAACTGAAGGGTTAAAAAGCAAAGTCCTATCAAAGTTCATTTCAAAGGGATCATAGCAAAGTTTCAATGTCAAAGGTTCAATATCAAAGAGCATACGGGTTCAAATAAAATAATAAACAAGATCATATAAAGAGCCAAGATAAAAGCTCATAGCAATGTAGCAAATCACCTAAGTAATCAAGATAAGAGGAATATGTCATGAGAAACCTTAACGATAAGGTCCAGAATATCTGTACCTTATTCCGAATCAAAGGCATATAATCAAAGAAAACACCACAGGAAATATCAAAATCACTCTCTCTGACCGAACCTAAAGAAATGGATAAATTTGAAGAATTATAAACCATTCATTTAAGTTTATACTTTCCGATTTTTAGTAACTTCCCAGTTTTAGTACTTACCATTTTATAAGTTTCCAAAATTCAGTAATATTCATCATTGAGATTCTATTAAGTAATTTGAATAGATTAGGGACATAACATGTCAACACCTTACAAAGTTAAGGGTTAACTATGACAACTTTCCCATATTTAAGGTTTTAATATACAAAATTCACAATTTTCAAGGTTAAAAGTGTAAATATCAAAGTTTCACATTTTATTCAGATTATACCCTTCCAATATCTGTATTTAAAGTCAAACCCTTAATTTTAAACAATTTACATATTTAGCCCTCTAGTTTATTAATATTTAAAACAATATCTTTAATTACCATAAAGATACATACAAGTCTTATAGATTCAATATGACAAATTCAGACTTTATTACATTAAATACTGAAACAAACCTCCACTTTTCAGAATTTACAAATTCAGTCCCCTATATTTTAATTAATTAATTTCGAGTAGTACATATTATATATACTTAACCATTTTTAATCCAAAAATAATTACAAAATGACTACTTAATAACCCCCCAACTTATTTTATACAGATAAATATAAGAATAAAAACATGTTTAAAAATAGAACCACAAAGTTTCAGAAATTACAAATCACCCCCTTATATTTTAAAATCACAATCGGCTAATTAAATAATCAACAAAACCCTAATTTGATTTTTCCCCCAACCACAACACATTATTACTCAATCATTCAATTTATTGAACCTGGAAAAATTAACAAAACCCTAACCCTAATTTGTTTAAACCCTTTTCTTTCTTTTTCCCTTTATTCGCAACTCGACAAACAAAGAAAATCCCAAATAAATTTTCGAACCTCTTCTAAATTCTTCCAACATTTTATCTGAGTTACATATGATATATACAACCTTAGAAAAATATAAAATCAAGTGTACAAACATTATTGTGCCGATTTCATAATCATTTCGAAATTAGGGTTTCTAATTTGTTTTAATTCATACGATCAATATAACATGCATGAAATATTTCCTACGATATATATGAATTGGAATATGACAAAAGAGATACAAAAATACCCTTGATGATCCTTGATGATTTGATGAATTTATAATACTCGGTTGTGTTTATTTCGAACCAAAACAATTACCACGATCGAACCAAGCAATCCACGATCTTCCCACTATTTTTCCCACCTTCTTTGATCTCCAAAACACCTTAGAAAAATGGTCTCAGCCCTTGAAAAATTTAGATGCCGCCTCTTTTTGTTTTTAGGGTGTCGTGTGTTTTGTTTTTAGGGTTTAACAAAATAAAATGCATAAGGAATAAAATAGAGTATTTTGGCCGAATATTGGGCTTTTAAATAGACCAAATCAGATTTTTAACTTGCCAATATATTTTGTTATTATCCTAATTTATTTGATTTAATTGTAATGTATAAATAAATAAATATAAATAATTCGGCTAAAATATATATACATAAGTATTAATTATTTTTCTTGTACAATATAAGGTATCTTAATCTACCCAAATTCATCAATTCGTCCATATTTGTATTTTTATAATTTCTAGAATTAAAATGAAATTATTCATGGCTTTTATGTACTTTTCTTGCATTAGGGTATTTTGGTAATTTTACACTTGTTGAGATTTTTAGGTTTTACAACATCTTCCCCTCTAGAAAAAAAATTTTGTCCTCAAAAATTTGAAATGAACCGGAAAATGAAAACGAAACGAAAAAAACATACCAGAACTAGACAAAGAAATAAGGATAACTAGCTCGCATAAGACCTTTTTTCGGTCTACCAGGTAAGCCTCACGCTCTGGGTGATTCTTCCAAAGAATATTCACAAAAGGTGAATAACATGTTACTCAATGACTTCTCTCTTGCCGATCCAGAATGGATTCCAAGGTTCCGTACAAAGACATATCCGGCTGAATCTGATCAAAAGGATAAGATTGCGCATGCAATGGATGATAATGGTTATCCTCAAAAGAGATACATGAAATACATCATGAACGTGAGATAACTGCCGGAGAAGCGCCAATCGATACGAAACCTCTCCAATACGTTTCAAAATCTGTCAAACGGACCGATGAAATATCGAGGACCGACTTGCCCTTGAATCCCAAAACGTTTAAAACTCCTCTGAATGCGAAACCTACAGAAATACACGATCTCCAACCTGAAACTCCTAAGTCACACGTGGCATCGAGCTTATCAGCATAACTCTTCTGTCAGCAATCTAGCCCTTTCAGCTTCTCCTTACAACAGCCACTTTTCTCATTAGTAATCTCGATGAGCTCCAGGACCTTCAATCAAACTTCACCTACTTCATCCCACAAATAGGTGCTCGACATTTCTGCCATACAAAAGCTCGAAAGAGTGCTGCCATTGAGCTAGCATGCCAACTATTATTGTAGGCAAACTCCACCAGCAACAAATCATCATGGCCCAACACCCACGTCCATTCCAAAGCACAAGCCCTCAACATATCTTCCAAGGTCTGAATGGTCCTCTCTGACTGACCATCTGTTTGAGGATGAAATGCTGTACTGAACTTAAGACGAGTTCCCCAAGCTTTCTGTAATCCTTTCCAAAAATGAGACGTAAACTTCGGATCTCTGTCGGACACAATAGAAGTCGGAGTACCATGCAGTCTAACGATTTCCTGTTGAAAAATCTCCGCCAACTTACTAATACCATAGTTCTTCCGAATGGGTAAGAAATGAGCAGACTTGGTTAGCCGATCAACAACCACCCAAATCGCATCATGTCTTTTCTGAGTAGTAGGCAAACCAGTAACGAAATCCATGGAAATCTCATCCCATTTCCACATAGGAATCTCCAACGGCTGTAACAAACCACTAGCCCTTTGATGTTCAATTTTAACCTGCTGACAAGTCATACATTTGGACACAAACGTAGCCACATCTTGCTTCATGCCATTCCACCAAAAGTACTGTTTCAAATCTCTGTACATCTTGGTTGAACCTGGATGAATAGTAAATGGAGAACTATGAGCTTCCGTCATAACCTTCTCGCGAAGTGTCTGATCATTTGGAACACATAGCCTATCTTCAAACCACACAACGCCACCATCATCAACCCTGAACTCAGTATGTTTACCGTCTTCAACATTCTGCACAATAGCCCACAACTCACCATCGTCCCTTTGAGCTTCTTTGATCTGTAGCATGAGGTTAGACTCTATCCTCATACTCGCCCAATAGCCATCAGAACCTCGTACACATAGTTCAACATCCAAACGCTCTAAATCATGAAGGATCCTGGAATCAAAACAAGCTATCATCCCAGATTTTCGACTAAGTGCGTCGGCAACTTTATGTTTAATTGTATGTGATTAAATACCCAAAACAAACATGCTTTGTGTGACTATATATTACAAAAGGCTACACAAACATAACATTCATGTGGCCATTGGATGAATAATAGTCACACAAATTACACTTTTACTTCACTTTAAACACCATATGGTCACACTTATTAACACTTTTGGCCACTTTATGCTTAATTGTATGTGTCTAAATATACAAAAAACATGCTTTGTATGCTTGTATAGTGTTTATGGTCACACTTATTAATACTTTTGGTCACTATTTTTTAATGGATACGGACACTAACTAAAAAATGTGACCATAAACACCCTATGGTCGCGCAACCTTTTGTCACACACATTCGAAAACGTATGTGTGACTATATGCATATCGTCACACTTTTTTAGTGTAGCCAAATCCACTTTTTGTACTAGTGGGAGGTCACTATATTATAAAGTAAACTAGTTATATCGATGCATCTCATTATATTATAACGATGCTACAAAGCGATATGAACTGGAACAAATATGTAAATGTTTACATCTAAATTATGCATCCACGCATGTTTGTATATCATATTAATGCATCTCGGTGTATGATGCATTTAATCTCCTTAACTTAATCGTGTAATTTAACTAATGCATCTATATATAGTCGGTTTTAGATCACATAATTTACGCTTGAAATCAAATTTTGGACTATAATATGTGTCAGTCTACATCAGAAAGCTTTCCATGTAAACTAATTACTATAAGTGACGATGTCTTCTTTTATTATAACAATATGATATGCTCTGAAAACTAAATAATAAAATATGATTACTATTTTTTTTTCTCTTCTTTTTGTTGGATTTTGTAAAGTAAACCACTAAATTTTAGGAGTTCATTAGTTATGTAACTGCCAAGCTAACCAAAAGTGGACAAAAATGCCCCTCAATAACCTTTTTTAATGATTGGTTCACATTTCTTCTTTTATTCATACATTCATATTTTATCACCAATACTTGTTTGTGTGAAAAAATAACATTTTGACACATAAAATAACAAAGTTAGTGCTCTTATGACTATGTACTTGTTTTTATCACTTGAAATGAATTTATTGTTAAAACTCTTGTTACTTCACTAAAATATATTGTCATAGGTATAACATGTTCGAAAACTAGGACTTGCGAAAGTGTTCTTGTATTTTTAGATATTGAATCAAAACGAAAAGCTGAAATTAAAACCTTGTTGAGTGACCATCTTTTGGCCCAATTTTGAGTACTTTAGACTTAGTTTGGTGGAAATTGACTATTGAGAAAATGTAGACAACATGGTAACTTAAACATAGTAAGTTGAATCACTAGAAATGGACTTATAACGAAGAAGTTACGGCCATTTGAAAATGAGAAAAGTCACCCGGAACTCGTATTTTCTAACAGCTTTTAAGTGTCAAAACTGGTCTGACCAACCTACTTTAGGGCTATTTTTTGGCACTTTAGGTTCCGAATCTCTTAAAATGACAGTTGAACTATTTGTAGTACTCATGGAGTACTATCTACAAAACATACCCTTGTACCAAAAGGGTAAGTCTCGGCTGAGTTACAGCCTTCTAAAGTTGAGCAAAAATCACTTTATTAAAACTATTGAAACGTTGAAATTATTGGAGAACTTTTGTGTAAATCATTTTTACTTGTAAAACTTAGACACAAACATGTAAATGTGATATAAAGTTTATATAAGTGCATATTGTTAGAAACAAAAAAGTCTCGGTCACTAGTAGTTATTTAGCATTTACTAGCTTGTTAATTAATGATGTTTAATGTAATCGGGCCGATAAAGAAAAAGCCCGAAAAGCCCATCCAAAGGCCCATATGGCCGGCCCTTTTGAGGGTTATAAATACCATTCACATGTCTAGGTTTAGAGCATGTGATGATCTCTATAAACACAAAACTAATATCTCTTATAAGTTGAATCAACCTTCATTATTTATTTTCTTTCTAGTTTTTCTCTTGATCTTTAAACCTCAATCATTATTTATTTTCTTTCTAGTTTTTCTCTTGATCTTTAAACCTCAATCTTTCTTGTGAGATGAATAATTATTGGAACCATCAATTGGTATCAAGAGCCTAAGTGGTAGGTGTTTTGATCTTGTGTGTTTGAAAAAAAAATTGTTCATGGGTACTATTCACAGTACTGTTCACGGTATTGTTCATCGGGTACTATTCATCGCAAAAAAAATTCGGCTTATTTTTTTTACAAACTTTTGGGTGGTTTTTTTTTAAAAAAATTCGGTTTATTTTAAAAAAAAAACTTTCGGTTGATTTTTTAAAAAAAAACAAAGGATTCGGCATATTTTTTTAATAAAGGAGGAGATCTATATTTTTAGGAAGTAAATATTTGGTTCCTAAATTTAAGGGATATAATCTTTTATTTTTGGAAATTATATCCTTGTTTTTTTTCTTTCTACGTATCTCAACATTAATTCATTATTGTTTTACGGTTTCTTCTTGATTTTGTAAAATCCCGCGAAAGATACGATTCTTTTCTCGGTTTTAATCAAGGATTTGTAAAATCCCGTGAACATTAATTGATTTCAATCAAACCTAAACAACCACTCAAGATCCGTTCATATCTCTTACAAGATGGCAACAACTGATAAAGAATCAAGAGCAGTTGGTACGGATAACCGTCCTCCTATGTTGGAGGAAAGTGACTTTGAGTCTTGGAAGATACGTATAGAGAGGTACATACGTGGTAAACCTCTTGGGAAGCTTATCTGGAAATCCATTAAAAATGGACCTAGTCCACATCCAATGATCAAAGTCACTACAGGAGAAGGTGAACAACAAACTCAAGTGACAAGAGAAAAGACCGATGAAGAGTTTACAGAGGCTGAGAACAACAAAGAGCGTGCTGACATTCAAGCTACAAACATTCTTAGTCAAGGGCTCCCAAGACACATCTTTAACATACTCAACCAAACCGAGATGACAAAAGAGATTTGGGAGAATGTGGAGCTACTCATGCAAGGTTCTGGTCTCACAGAACAACAAAAGAAAAAGACCTTGTTTGATTAATATGAAAGGTTCCGGGCTAATGGAAATGAATCAATTCACGACTACTTTGTTCGATTCCACAAGCTGATTAATGACATGAAGATCACTAAAATGGAAATCCCAGTTCATCAAAGGAATACCAAATTTGTTAATAACTTACCTTCGTATTGAGGCAAGTATGTTACTATTGTGAAGAACAGCAAGGACATATCAATTATGAGCTATGTTGATCTATACACTCACTTAAAGAGCTATGAACAACATGCCTTGAAGACTCTTAGCAAGATGAACCAAACTTCTGGGAATGCTGATCCACTTGCTTACATGGCTAAGGCAACACAATCAACCTCTTCACCTTCACAATATGTTCCTCCACCACCTCAGTATGCACCTGCTCCACAATAAGCTCCTCAGTCAACCAATGATGTCATGCTGGCAACAATAAACCAGATTGTGAACTTACTTAGTGCGTTTCAGAAATAGTTTTCTCATACCAATAACCAGCTAAGAACTTCTACTAATCCAACGACCCAAGCTACGATTCAAGTTGGTCAGATTACAATAGAGAGTGTTCAACGAAGAGCTTCGGGTAATAAAGGAAAACATGCTGCCACTGGATCTCAAGGAAAGGTGGTAACATGTTACAACTTCCATGGTCAAGGACATGTGGTAAAGGAATGCAAGGAGAAGAAACGAGCAAAGGACTCACAGTGGTTTAAAGACAAGGAATTACCTATGAAAGCTAAAGAGAAAGGTGCTATTTTAGATGCAGAGGCTGAAGCTTTTCTGGCAGATGTAGAGTGTACAACACCTTATGCTGAACCATTGTCCAACACTACCACTACACCATTTGAAGTAAGCCACGAGGATGCATACGATTCTGATGTCGATGAAGCACCTCACGCAGCGACAGCATTTATGGTCAATCTGATGCAGACTGGTCTATCTACTGGACAGGGCACCAGTAATGATACTGACTTTCATTCAGAGGTACACACTTATGATAATCACTTCTTTGATAATATGAATCTTCAGATATCACAAGAGTTACACGGGGGAGAACAACTAGACTCCAATGTTGATTCGGTTATCGATGATCATGATAACACCATTTCATATCATTAATACCAATTAAATAATGAAGTTAAAAGTGTTCCAACTGATGTATCTTCTGTCATACCTGGTGAAATATCTGTGATTACTATTCTAGATGATTTGAGGTCGCAACTTGAGGGCCACATTAAAACTAATGAGGAACAAAGCTTTGCTAATGATTCCTTAAAAGCTGAGCTTGAGAGATACAAAACACAGGTTCAAAATCTAGAACAAAGTAAGGTTAAAAAGGATTTAGAACAACTGGTTTTTGAACGTAACAAACGAAATGCTGACCTTGAAGAACAACTTGTGTCTTTAAAACAACAACTTTTACAACATGTCGAGTCAAACAAGTCTTTGAAAACAGAAAGTGAAAAGTTGAAAGCAGATAAAAATGCTCTTGAGGAAAGTTATCTAGAGGAATTAGTTTGGTTGAGAAATACTAACAAGGTTGTCACGGAACTTTTGCAATCGTATGGTCAACCTGTACAAACTGTCCCTATGTTATCTAAACGACCAACTTTTTCCACAAAGGACTTACACAAATCTGCTCTTGGTCATCGTAATCCAATGTATCTCAAATCAGCTCAGCTGTGTCGCCCAGCCCTGTATCTTGGTGACGTAATTGTAGATCCTGTACATACCCCCTTTAGGGTATATGATAGTGAAGAGACCTTAGTTCAAGCTGAAGTTAGTAGAACTAAGATGTTAGAAAGGATGAAAGACCCGTTGTGCAAAGTGTCATCTAAGCCTATAAATTATGCTAAGTTAAATAGTCTGTATGATACCTTTGTGCCTCAAAAGTAGTTGTCTAGAGAACCGGTTTATTAGTTACCAGCTAATGAAGTGGCTAGTTATAATTGTAACCAGTCTAAACCTATAACTACCTTTGTTCGTACTCGTCCAGCCAAGAGTCAAGTTTACATTCAGTTAAAAATGTTAAAAGCATTTTTTCCAGAGTTTGATATGGTTGTCAAAGACAGAACGACACCCTCATATATAACAAATGGGGAGTGGTGTTTTGAACATACCAAAAAGTGCTTTGTAGAAGAAATAATTCCTTTTTATGAAAAACTCAAAACGCATGTTAAAGGTATAGAAGATAATCTTTTCAAAGAAGTATCTGAATATATGAAAAGAGTATGATCAATATGTAATTGATAAGAAGAGTTTGGAAATAGAGAATAAAAATCTCCTGATTCAAAATGAGTGTTTGCTAGTTGAATTTGTGTCTAAAGATATTTGTTCTGTTGTGCTTACTTTTGATATTGTTGAGCCCATAAACGATGAACCTAGGTCTAATTGCATTAAGGAACACTCCAGAAATCTGGAACTTGAAGTTGATATTTTAAAGATGAAACAACTACTTGTTGAAAAAGAAAAACGATGTTCTTTCATTGAAACGAAATATCAAGAACTCGAGCTTAAATTTCAAAAGTACAAAGAATGTTTTATAAATCCACAGGTTTGTAATAATTCAAGCTCACCTAAACTTAATGTATTTTTTTAAATCAATAAGTTGAAAGATCAGCTTCAAGGGAAAGATGAGTTAATCATGAAGTTAAAGGCTCAAATCGGTAACATAAAAGAAGTTAGTGCCGACTCCAGTCTGAGTACTCTAGAATTTCAAGCCCTAAAAACTAAAAATACTCAGTTAAAAGAGGAACTCATTGCTGTTAGGATTAAGAATGATAGCCTTAGGGATGAAAACGTGTCCATTAAAAAGCGTTGTCAAGATTTGTATCAGTCTAAGATAAAAAGTAATAGTAATGTGAGTAGTAGAGCAATTGTCCCTAAGAAACCTGAAGTACTTGCTCCTGGCTTGTATGCCATGACGCCCAAGTATATCCCTCCTTAGAAAAGAAACAATAGGGAAGCCAATACTCCTTTACCTAGAAAAGAGACAGTATCTTTAGTTAAAAAGACTAACGTGCATGTAAATCTGTCTACAGGAATAAAATCTGTCACTGAAGCTAGCAAGTCAAAATCTAAGTGCGAGACAAAGACCCATAGAAATTTGCCAACTAAGAGTGAGAACGTGAAGAGAGTAGATAATCCCCTTAGGAATTTGAATAAAAGGAATCGTGTTGATTCTAGTTTAAGTGATAAACGTAATGGATTTATTTTGAAGTCTATTTCTCTTTGCAAAACATGTAATGAATGTTTGGTTTTTGGTAATCATAATAAGTGTGGTGTTAAAAATTTGAATTCTGTGAATGCTAAAAACCCCAAGGTCAAAAATAATACGACTATGAAGCAAGTTTGGAAAGCTACTGGAAAAATATTTGCTAGCGTTGGTTCTAAGTGGAAGCCCACAGTAAAATTTACTTTAGGTGATACATGCCCTTTAACTAGGATCACTAAACCTAAAGTAGTGCCTTTATAAAAACCAGGAAGCGTTAGTACTAGTGAAGCTGCTAATAATGTCATTGTGACACCTAGGTTCTCTAAGAAGCCTCTCACTAGTTACAAACGTAAAGATAGAAAACTAAAGGACATTTCCACTAGCAGACCCCCTAATACAGAATACGCAGGCTTCCAATGAGAGTCTAGCAAAAGTGTGTGTGTGTGTGTACATAATATTAGTTAGTTAGATAGTTAGTATAAACGTCTATGGTATAGCCTCAAGGATTGTAAATCCTTTTTACTAGTTAGAGTAACCGATCTATTCTGATTAAATAGTATTTGGGGCTGTGTTGAATAAAAGAAAATCTTGTGATAACATTGATTCGTTTCTTATTAATTCAGCTGTGTAAATATTCAATCTGTGTTATCATTATCCTAGATGAGAACTAATCATTCTTAAGTCTTAAATGATCTAAGGAGTTATTTCAAACTCCATAATTGGTATCACAACTCATCAACTATGAATGTTAATGATACTGCGAATGATATTGTGAATGTTACTGCTAACCAACTAGACCCCAACAAAAATTGGGTATCTAATGTTCCAAATTCTACAACATTATCAGTTTTCCAATGCAGGTTGTACAGATCGTCCTTTGGTATTTAGACTCAAGCTGCTCACGGCATATGACCGGTGATCATTCAAAGCTCATCAACTATGTGGATAAGTTTATTGGTACGGTTCGATTTAGGAATGATCAGTTTGCAGCAATTGTTGGTTATGGTGACTACAAGATTGGAGATACAATCATCACTCGAGTTTACTATGTTGAAGGACTCAGTCATAACTTATTTTCAGTAGGACAATTTTATGATGCAGGTCTAGAAGTAGCTTTCAGGAAATACACTTGTTATATTCGTAACAAAGACAAGGTTGATCTACTTAAAGGTTCGCGGACTACAAATTTGTACTCTATCTTACTAAAAGATATGATGGAAGGATCTCCAGTTTGTTTGCTCTCAAAAGCCTCTTCAACGAAGTCATGGTTATGGCATCGTCGGTTAAATCATCTGAATTTTAGGACTCTAAACGAATTAGCTCGAAAAGATCTTTTGCGAGGTTTACCTAAGTTGAAGTACGAAAAGGAACACTTATGTCCTTCAAGTCAACTTGGCAAGAGTAAGAAGTCATCTCTACCGCTTAAAGTAGTCAATACCAATACTGAAGTTATCAACACCCTTCACATGGACTTATGCGGGCCAATGAGAGTTGAGAGTATAAACAGGAAGAAGTATATTCTGGTGATTGTTGATGATTACACCAGATTCGGTTGGGTCAGATTCTTAAGAACAAAGGATGAAACTCCTGAAGTGATTAAGATATTCATCATATTAACGCAACGTGCCTTAAATGCAACTGTTTGATACTTGAGAACAGACAATGGAACAGAGTTTGTTAACAAAACACTCACTAAATTCTATAAGAGTGTTGGAATTACCCACATTACAAGTGTACCTAGGACTCCACAACTGAACGGCGTTGTCGAAAGACGAAACTGAACTCTTATGGAAGCTGTTCGTACAATGCTTATCTTTGCAAAAGTTCTAATGTTCCTTTGGGCTAAAGCTGTGGCCACTGCGTATTACACACTTAACTAATCTCTTATTCATACACTACACGGGAAGACCTACTATGAACTGCTTAAGGGTAAGAAACCTGATGTGGAATACTTCTGGGTATTTGGATCATTGTGTTATCCTACAAATGACTATGATGATCTTGGAAAGCTGAAGGCTAAAGCAGACATAGGTATTTTCGTTGGCTATGCACCTACCAAGAAGGCGTACCGAATCTACAACAAGAGAACTCGTAAAATCCAAGAGACTGTTCATGTCACGTTTGATGAGCTCACTGAAGGAATAACTTCTGTACAACCCAGTACAGGACTCGGACCTAACTCAATGGCTCCTGGACATAAAGGTGCAAGACCCGAGATTAACAGCTTACAGTTAGGACGAATTGGTTCTGGGCTTGTAACTACTCCAACTGTTCCTCCTACAGAGAAACAATTATCTGAACTATTCCAACCTTTGTTTGATGAAGATGAAGAATTTCCACCAGATTTTCATCCACATTTGGTTAATGTTGCTCCTCCTCGTGCACCCGAGATTGCACCTGATTCACCTTCTACGACAACGGTCACAGAAGATACTCCTGCAACAACTACCATCACTTCACCCTCACAAACATCTCCTCCAGATACTGGTGTTAATGGACCCGAGAATACCATTACTACATCTGGCAGTGAATCGTTTGAAAATTTTGTCACTAATGAATTTGATTCAGAAGAATCATCTTCTAGCACTGTCAATGTAAATCATACTCTACAGAACAACCCGCCTATAGTACATGGGCAAAAGTGGACTAAGGACCATCCGTTAGAGAACGTGATTGGAGATCTAAATCGACTCGTATCCACAAGATGCCAACTCAAAACTGATGCTATGTGGTGTTTCTTCAATGAGTTTCTAGAGAACGTCTAACCAAATAACTTCAAAGAAGCGGTTCAGTATCCTTGCTGGATTGATGCCATACAAGAAGAAATTCATGAGTTCGAACGCCTTGCAGTATGGGAACTTGTACCTGATCCATCTCATTCTTTAGTCATAGGACTCAACTGGGTCTACAAGATCAAGCTAGATGAATATGGAGAGGTATTAAAGAATAAAGCTCGGTTCAGTGGCAAAAGTTTTCGTCAGGAAGCATGAATTGATTTTGAGGAATCTTTTGCATTGGTTGCTAGACTTGAAGCTATCAGACTATTTCTTGCTAATGCAGCTAGCCAGAATATAACGATTTTTCATATGGATGTGAAAATAGCCTTTCTGAATGGCGAGCTAAATGAAGTTGTATATGTCAGTCAACCTGAAGGATTTATAGACCCGGATCAACCAACTCACGTATAACACCCTGTTTTTTCAAGTCATTGAAGACGTCGATAAATCCACAATGTATCTTTTGTATTGTACGCATTTGCTTTAAATCATAAATGTTAAGCTAAATCGCGTAAGCTAAAATTTACGTTCAATGTAAACGGGCATCGATCAATTAAGCGTTGGCATCAATAAAGTATTAAATAATTATTTTGAGAATAATTATGGTCATTGTTCATTTATTTTTATTGGTTGCGTAAGTTAAATACGTTTCGCGACAAATTAAGTTTAGGCATACCCGGAACCACAAAAATAATTCTACGCTTCAACAAATACCTACGTTTTTATACAACGATCAAAGTTTATAAAACTTTATGCATATGAGCATACATATACATGTCCTATATAAATGTATATGTACAAATTAACCAAGACATTACAAGTATACTTTTATAAAAATAAACTACACTTTACATTTTATACAAAAGTTTACTTACACCTTCTTTTTATAAATACACAAGTAACTTAATTTCATAAAGGAAATTAGCTAGAAAACATCGCCTACTGAAAAACACTTACATGCTATCAAACGGATCTTTTGATACCTTAAAGGAACCATTCACATGGGTATGTGGTATCCGAAGGACTCTGGTTTTGCACTAAGAGCCTTTTGCAATGTAGATTATGCAGGTGTCAAGATACATACGAAGATACATCAGTTTCCGCTCAATTTCTTGAGATAAGATTGACATATTGTCCTCAAGAAACAGAAGAGCACGGCTAACTCAACTATAAGGCGAAAATATATAGCTCAGTCTGGATGTTGTGCCTAATCCTATGGATGCGTTCACCTGCTTCAGATAGGGAGATTTATCATTTAACAAGATTCCTCTGTATTGTGATAACCAGAGTGCTATCGCGTTATGCTGTAACAATGTGCAACATTCAAGATCAAAGCACATTGATATTCGACACCACTTCATCAAAGAGCAAGTGGAAAACAGGTGTAGATTGTTGTACTTTGTAGAAACAAAATATCAACTGGCAGACATATTCACCAAAGCATTACCAAGGGAACGCTTCGAATCTATACTCCCACTGCTTGGCATGAAACAACTGTCTCCAAAAACTCTTAAGGAACTACAAGAGTCTGCCAATGAGTAACAAGGGTATCTCAGTTTTGTATAGTTTGTATAAATGTATACAAAATACAAAAAGAATGAAAAAGCTATTCCAGCTCAAACACTGACTACAACTCTTTAAATAGAAAACAGGTCAATGTTTGAGGGGTAGAATCAGTGCTACTAACAGTCTTGCAGGAAATGCACACAAAGGATTTTTGGACTCGTTTATTCTTCTCACATGAGATGTGTCTAATCTAAATGTAAGAAAAGTTGTTGCTAATTCTGTTGCTGAGCGATTGGAGCGAACCATAGGATGCTTCTTCAGACAGGTTGCTTCTAGTCTACGTATATTTCAAGTTTTGTTTCAATATTAATTGAATATATGTGCGTTAAAGTAGTATATATATCTTCATTGATTGATGCGAGCTTAAATTTATTTTAAGTCTATTGTTGATCAAAACTATACAAAAGTTGCATACTTTTGATCGGGGGAGAAAAGGTGACTTAAAATTACTGATAACTAATGATTCAATTATTTATATGTGATAGCTTGAACCTTGCATGTGCAAAACAACTTTTGAATATCGATGCACATGTGTAGGGGGAGCAAAAAGAGTAACATATTCTAAAATGTCAAGATACCAAAACTTTTGTGTTATACACAAGTATCTTGATAATCTACAAATAATCTTTTGCTTCATGATCTTGGTTGCATATATGTGATTGGATAGCGAAAATTGCATGGGAATGTATCATCTCATATCCCTCGGGATATCTTTCTAAAATTTGATAGAGCTGTTGAGTGTTGATCTGTTAAACGGTTTTCAGCAGGTTAAGCTTCTTAGTTCCTGTCTTTTTTTAAGAACCATCAAAGCATTTTCCTTCTAATGATTTTAAGGCGGCTTGACAAGGGTTAATGCTAAGTTTTGACCTGAGTTAGGTAGTCTTCTGCAAAACTTTCGTTGTGTTCAAACGATTTCATCACACTTTGACTATTTTTTCAAATATTTTTTTTTGTGCCGAGTATAAATGAAGACACAAATATTTTTTCAAATATTTTTCAAATATTTTTTTTCTGGTCTAGAGAACAGCAAGCATACAGGAATCTGATACTTCGGTATTGGAGGACTTAAAGGCTTTGAGCTGAAAAACCTGTCAAGGAGGTTCTTATAATGAATCTACCTGATCACAGGTGCAGTACTTGTACTGTAATCATCGATCCTCACGGAATCGGAGGTTATTGCAACTGACAAGACTGAGTATCTTCATCTATACTCGGTCCCTTCAAAATATAAAACCCTCAATGTGTTTAATTTTTTTTCTATGAACACATTAAGTGGATTTTCATATAATTGTTTTTGTTGGTGATCAATTTTTGGAATTAGGACAAACGACTCAAAGAATCGATGTAAACCACATGCTCATACTCAAAGACTCTAAGATACAAGAAAGCTAAATACTTGAAGCTTCCGCACCTCTGAAGTCAAAGTCTTCTTCAAAATGTTAAAGATATAAGGAATTGAATAAGAAAGAACATAAAAGCTTTCAAGATTACAACAAGTTTGAGCATGTTGGTTCAAAGTTCAGCAAATGGCAAATTAAAGAAAAGACATGAAGTTTATGGAATCAAAGATCAGAATCAAGTTATCAAGTCATGATGAAACAAGCTCTGAAGATTAAAGTCAACGTGAAGATTGCTACATCAAGCACAGAATATCAAGGGAAGATTACAAGGACTATGAGCTAAAGAAATCTACATTGAATGCTACGACTAAATTTTTGCAAATCAAGATTGACCTCCCTTAGGGGGAGATTGTTAGAAACAAAGAAGTCTCGGTCACTAGTAGTTATTTAGCATTTACTAGCTCGTTAATTAATGATGTTTAATGTAATCGGGCCGACAAAGAAAAAGCTCGAAAAGCCCATCCAAAGGCCCATATGGCCGGCCCCTTAGAGGGTTATAAATACCCTTCACTTGTTTAGGTTTAGAGCAAGTGATGATTTACTGTAAACACAAAACACATATATCCTGTAGGTTTAATCATCCTTCATTATTTTTTTCTAGTTTTTCTCTTGATCTTTAAACCTTAATCTCTCTTGTGAGATGAATAATTATCGGAACCATCATTGTGGCAGTTGTAGCACTCCACTTTGGACTTATCAAAGCCAACCGACTCATTTCCATTGATAGTAAGTTTCCTACCTGTATTCTTCAAAAATCCTCTAGCCCTTATAGTCAACATGGCCATTTGCCATCTTAAATCCATCTCTTCCAAATCATCTGGATGGATTTGTTGCGAGTCCTCGTGTGCAAGTTAAGGATTATTTGGTTGACTAGCAAGGAATGCACAAATAACAGCATCACTCAAATTGTCAATATTAGAAGCATTAACTTAAGTATTAGCAACAGAAACTCCATTAGCAGTATTAACTGCTTGAGCAGTACTAACTGCTCCATTAGTGTTGCTATTGTTGATAATTAAAGAGGACACAAAAGCCATGTTCTGTGTTCTTGAACTTGAGCTAGACATCCCTTTGACTTCTGGTTCATACACCTTAAGGTTGTTGTAGAGATCATCCATGCTCATTGTACCCAAATATTTTTATTCCTCCACACAACAACATGTGTGTTCCACTTAGGTGACAAACTTCTTAATAGCTTCTGGTTCACATCTTCTTGTGAAATTGTTTCTCCTAAAAGCTCCAACTGACTCACAAGCTTTTAAAGCCTATCAAAAGTTTGATCAAGCATCTCTGAGCATGGAGCAGTAAAGTTTTCATATTAATGCTTTAAAAGATTCCTTTGGGTCTTCTTTATAGCTGCATTCCTACCCAACCTCTTTTCTACAGCTTCCATCAATAGCTTAGCATCCTTAATTGAGTTAAATTTTAACTGATGTTCATTAGGAATGCCCATCATTAAAGTACTTCTAGCTTTCACCTCTAATCTTTTCTGAGCCTTCTCTTCAGCAGTTGTAGGATGCATTACTTTCTCAACACGCTCTACAATTGTTGTTTTTGGTGCAGTGTTTCCATTCTTTATGACTTCCCAAAGTGCATAGTCTATCATCTGGATGTATTGTTTAATCCTCATCCTCTATAACTCAAACTTACCCGGTTTGAGCATGGGAACTTTAGATGCAGCCACCATGTGTGTAGAATCTTAATCCATATCTTCTAGCAAAGTTTCTCAAAGCAACAAGCTCTGATACCACTTGTTGTCCTAGTTGTAGGATACCTCTTGTTGGATCCCACTTCAATAGATCGAATTCCTTAAGCTTGTTTAAGGTTTAGTTATATTAGATAAATCTAACACAACTATAGTATAAACTTTGTTAAGTGTATTAATGATTATGCAGAATCTAATCTTTAATATTAGAAGAACTCTTAATGAAACAGTAACACAAGATTACAATTCAACAAACAATAAAAGCTCTAATATTATTAAGAATAATATGAATACTCTCCTAGTATTAGGGTTACAAAACCTTAAAGCTATGAATAACACTTATCAAATCGTAAACAACATATTAAACTCTATACCCTAGGACCTCCTTTTATACACCAAGGAGTCCTAGTCGATTTACAATATATTCCTAAGACTTAGAATATTCTCTATGATCTATTCTATAAATAACTAATACTTATCACGTAAGTAATCTTGATCTCCAAACAATATTTATCCTTTCTTCCGTCTTTATCCTTTCTCTGATAGTAGAAACTCTTTTAGCAGACTTAATTTTTGAGCAGTAGTAACTTATACACCAGCAGCATTAACTAAGCAGTAGTAACTCTAAGATCATCAAGAAGTCTTTTAATCCTAACATATACAATCAAAAATAAACACAATAGAAGGTTTAGCCAAGCATGTTAAAGATAAAGTAAGAACAATTATGAATCAAACAACACATAAACATATTGAATGATTAAGATAATCTTACTTGATTAATACATGAATTAAAGGAAGTACAATAGGGTTTTGAGGCCCTAAAATTGTCCCTAACAGCTGCTAAACTAACTAGGGTTCGTCCCTTTCTTTTACTCTAAAGTTACACACCTAAAACCCTAAAAACAGATTTGTATATATAGGAAAATCGCTGTGACGGCGTCACGTGTATTTTGTGACGCCGTCTCCAGCCTCGCCTCTAAGTAGAAATTCTTGAGAGATTTTGGTGTAGGTTCGTAGTCTTGTCCGTTTCTTCTCCAAATGAGCCAAAGTCACGTGTATTTCCTCTAAATGCCTTCCAAATGTTGAATACCTGAAAAGGAACGATTAAGTACCTATTTTAGGCATAAATGCATGATTTAGGGGGTTAAACGACCCCGAAAAAGTGTATAAAATGACACCTCATCAAATACCCCTACACTTGGGATTTGCTTGTCCTCAAGCAAATAGGCTTTTCTACCTAGACAATAACAATATGAGGGTCATTTTTACCTACTCTTTAAAAGTATTTTACAACACAACCTTCTAGACCTTGTAATTAAAAGCACAGAAAGTATATACTAGCACCTCACATAAGTGTTTGGGATTCTCTCTTTTACTCGGTTGTATAATAAATTATAACATAATAGGGGAAACGAAAAATCAACACTCATTACCTGTCATAGCATATAAATTACCATAGGCTTGGTAAAGGATCAAACCTCTACCGCTAGGTGCAAGCATTATTCATTACTATCCAAGAGGTATTTTAAAGGGTTGTGAGGTGTAGGTGTAAGATAACATATAATGGAAACAAAAATAAATGGGATACATATGGGTGGCTTGGGGTGAATTTGGAGTGGAAGGGTTAGCTAATTATTTATACGAATACATGTTGGTTTGGTTGCTAAGCCAAGACTCGGACGAAGATATACAAACTCTACACAACTCTACATCAATCTCTTTCTTTTTCTTTTCTATAATTTTTTTTGAATAACATAATACATCATAACTTAGGGTTTACAACACTTACCCCTACACTTGAGCTTTTTACATACTTGATATTTACAATCTAACTAATGACCTGATTTGATGTGGATCAAAATAATATGGAGATCATCTAACAAATATATGGGGGTATTGACTTAACATTTTTTCCGTATTCTTCCGCGAAAGAAATACTACCATGAATTCCAATCGTCCTAAAACAGTATGTACCATGATAAGGACTTAGCAATCGTGTACTCAAATAATTAACTTGGGTTAAAACAATAATGTACTAAAATTAAAACAATAATTGTACTAAAAGAGAGTACATAACAAGGTAGGGCTAAGGCGATTTAGGTTTGTTACGATTGGTTTAAGGGTTGTTAACATTGCTCTTCATTCATAATCTGGGAATCCACTAGGAAAAATACAAAAGAACCGTGAATAGAAGGATATCTCAAAGGTTGTACTAGGGGTATCTGTCTAGAAAATGTTGTGCAATGACCTGGGTTGTGATAGTTATATGATCGGTGTGACCATCATAACAATTACAGGTTTAAAACATAGGTTTATACTAATGCCTCTTATCAAGCAAATCCTACTACTTACTGTGCGGTCTTGGGATGCATCACAAAAACAAGTTCTAGAATTTAATATACTATCGGTACACTCTCATAATCCTAAAGTAACTAATACCAATGTTCCAAAAAAGGTGACAAAACCACGCATACACATCCGTAATGACGGAATAGACATACATGATTGCTCACTCCTTAACTCGAACAAGCTAAAGGTATAATATCTAAGGGCGAACCTCACATTTTGGGGGTGGAATTTGAGGGTTTTTGTGCTAGTAATATAAATTCCTATCAATGAGACGCTATTAATACTCGGTTTTTGTCGGTATGTGTCATAAAAAAATTTAACTTTGGGTCAAAATTACATCTTATGCTATGTTTTGATATATTACCCATTATTTTAAGGACAAAGCAAAAGGCAAATGAAAGAATAGTTTCTAAGGCTTATTTCCCCCCTACACTTAAGTTGAACATTGTCCCTAATGTTCTATAGAAGTACTCGTAAGAACGAATTAAAGGGAAAAGAAAACAAGTAAAAGAAACTAGTACTCCCTTGGTTTGCTCAATAATAGAGAAGAAACATGTGATAACTGGTTAAATCATTCTACAAGAATCATCCAATGAAACTTCCTAAGAACTTTCAAGCTTCTTCTCATCAAATATAACCTTTAATCAAAGACAAAGACAACTACACCAAGCACAAAATATGCGATATAATAATATACAATGTGAAATTAGGGTTGACTCTATAAAGCAGTAAAGATAGGATGAGAGAATTGTTAAACTCATGGTTTTGTATATTTATAAAAGAATTATAACTTTCTTAAGTGTTATACAAGTTTAATTTTCAAAAATACTTCAAAATTTTTGAGTTTTCCTGTATCTGGGCGTTTGACGCCGTCTCCACGCTCTGTGAAAACTTAAATTTCGTTTTTGATGAAAAATTTCCTGCACTCATTCTTATATGTTATTTTCCTGTACAAAATGTTGCATAAAACCTGAGAATTAACAATTCAATCATATGACTCAAAACTAACGCGAATTAATCTAAACAATTTATTTTAAATGTTTGAATTTGGTTCTAAAAACCAGATATTTCCCCTACACTTATTTTGTTGCAAAATACCTTTGATTGCAAATAAGACGAAGTTACAAACAAACAAAGCATGATTACAAACTAATTCAAACATAATAAACAAACGATAAAGAATTAAAACACACAAGACACTCCTAATATGCGGGAAAAGTAAATATTAGGTTGCCTCCCAAAAAGCGCTTGTTTTTGTTCGAGTCACGAGCCTGACTCTACCCTTATTTAACAGATAAAGGGGAGGGTTCCCCTACACTTGAGTTCAAGTGCGGGTGATAGTAACGGTACATACCATCGTGATGAGAAGGAGCCATACGTTGAGAAATTTGTTGTTGAAGAATAGGCTCTAAATGGTGTGCTTCTAGAATTGGGCTAGGATAAGTATCCCCTTGATTAGACTAATTTGACCCTTCATTTGTGCTTGCTCTCCCTTGAATTGACCAACGCACCCTCTAATTTTGATTCGCCCCTTATTTTTACCATGGGGGTGAAATGAAGAAGACGGATGAACAGTAAAAGGGGTTCCCGCTCCTTTTTCGACAGTTAAAACTGTTGTAGTTTGGGAAGTTTGCATATTTGGTCCTTGAATTTCTTTCCTCTCTTTCAAGTTATAAATAACTTTCGGAAATTGCAAGATTGGCCCTTGAAGATGAAAATTGGCTAAGGCTTTGGTCTTTTGGGGCTTCGGCTTTGTACTCTTTTGATTCTCGTGTCCGTGTTTGCTCGCTTTTGACTGTTTTCTTGTGATTTTTGACTTATCCATACCTGCATACACAAAACACAAATACAAGCATATTTTTGCCATTTTTGGTCTGTTTTGGGTTTAATTGGGTTATTTTAGGTACAAACGGATATGTGTATTTTACACTTATCAGATATCCGTGAAAAGGACGAAAAATCAAGCCAAAACGGATAAAACCGAGCACGGAATGGTAAAGCGTGAAAAGTCAAAGTTAACCCCGAAAAGTCAACAGTCAATGCCGAAGCCGTAACCGAAGAAATACTTAATGGGCCCACCCTTACCCATCTAATGGGCCGGGGCAGCCCATTAAGGGTTAACACGAAGAGTTAAAAACCCAAAGTTTAAATAAAGGCCCAATTTCCTTTTATAATCCAACTGGCCCAAAACCAAATTAAATATAAAGCCCATTTGCACTTAACAGAGTTAGCCCAACACCTTTTTTCATACTAACTATCGTTACACCACAAGGACCACTCTTGCAATACCTTATATCACCTTGAGGGGCCTAACCTGGCAAATCCCTAAACTTACACACCACAAGGACTAAAATTGCAAGCATACATATCAACCTAAAGGACCAAACCTGCCAACTTCATAAACTTTCAAATTAGGCGCCAAGGGGTACTGTACATCTTTTTCACACACGCAGTGTGTGTGTGTCCTTACCCTGCAACAAGAAAACAAAAGCCTTCACCCCCAAACAAAACTCATACCATTTCCCATACCCCACTCACTAAACTCTCATTTGCACCTTAGGCAATCCAAAGAGGGAAATACACCATGGAGAAGAGAAATCGAGGGTTTTGATCAACTGCCTTAGGCACAAAGAAAAATGGAGGGCCAAGATTGATTTTGTGTTCCCTCTCATACAACAAACACACCAGCTGAGTCTCTCACCAAAGAAACACAAGAAGACTTAAAGAGCTTAGGATAAGTAGTAGCTAGTGTAGCTTAGTTAGCTTTTGTCGAATTTTATTTAAGCTAGTCTTTTTAACAAATTTGTACCTCTTGTAATACTGTCATTTTACTTACTTGTCATTTTAAATTACTTGTCATTTACTTTATGCATTGTAATTTCTTTTAAGTTAATGAAAATTTTAAGTCTTCTTTAAATACTTGTCATTTACTTTATTGTCTTTTAAATACTGTCTATAAGCCTGAGGTATTTGGTAATAAGGCATGTAATATTGCGTGAGGACACACAATCGTTTAGTTGGGGAATTTTGATAGGTGTAAAATACACATATCTGTTATCACCAAAAATGACCCTAAATGACAAAAAATACAGTGAAAATGGCAAAGATATGTGTGTTTTTGTGTTTTGTATATGCGGGTATGGATAAAGCAAAAATCACGAAGAAACCGTCAAAAACGGGCAAACACGGACACGAGGAATGGATGAGCAAAAAAGAAGCCGGGAAATCAAGCCAAAGTCAAAAAGTCAACAAGTGGTCAACCCTCAGTCAACTTTGGTCAAATAGTCAAAGTCAACACTAGAAGACAAAAACCCCAAAGTTACCATTCTAGTCCCTCAAGTTTTCAAAGATTACACAAATGATCCTTGAAGTCTAAATGGGCCCATAATCCTTAAAAACAATACCCGGATCCAAAGCCCAAAACCTAGGCCCATAATTCTTTTATATAAGTCCAGGGGCCAATTCTGCCAAGATTAAAAGTTATTTAATACTTAGACTTTCACCTAACAAAGAGACGGACCTAGTTTGCCAATAGCCCAAAGTTTAAATCCCATTTAACCCGTTTTCAGTTAAAAAGGGCGCCAAGAACAGAATTACTGTTCATCTTCTCCTCCGATTTACCCACAGGTTAAAACAAAGGGCAAAGCTAAATTGAGGGTTAAAGAAGGCAATTCAAGAGCTTTAGTACATGATGGCAGGGTTTTAAAGTCATTTCAAGCATCCTCATTGGTCAAGACAAGCAAGGGAATGCCACGTGGATGTAAAGAAAGCACAAGAGAAGAGGGATTTTACTCTACCATCACTCACAGAACAAATAAAAACGTCACATCAATGGATTGCCAGCTTGGCAATCCGTGTAAGTAATCACATGATCCAAGGGCCATAATCGACTCTCTAATGATTGAAAGTTTGTACGGCAGAGATGGATAGGAGCGTGTAAGAGTGCTCAGACCCTAGAAGGTTCTCTCACCAGCTATAAAAGGCCCTCACTTACACACACATGAGCATCTTCTTTTCTTGTATTTTTTAGCTTAACTTAGTTTAGCTTATGGAATTTTCATTTATTTTCTTCAAATTCCTATTGTAATCTCTTTCCAGTAATGTAACAAGCTTTTAGTAAATGAAATCCAGTCTTCTTTTAATAAAATTGTTATAAATTCTCAAATAACTATAGTGTTCTCATGTTAATGACTCATAAGCTCTCAATAAGCTCTTATTAGCTCTCTAAGTCTCTAAGCTTAGATTGAGCTTAATTCAGTCTTATTAATCTACTTAAATAAATAAAATCAGTTTAATACCCTTGATACTTGGACTTAAAAGCTTTTGGAAGGTGAGCCAATCATGAAAGGGCTCGCAAGGACTTTACTGGCTTATCTTAGGATAAGCCAGAGCTGTTGATAAGCTCATTTGAGCCCCTTTAGCTTCTGTTTAGCTGAAGCTCTAGTAAGTTCTCATTTAATTTCCTTTGTTCTTTAATATATAGCTTAATAATTGCTTATTAGTGTAGATCTGCTTATTTGCTTAATCTAGTTGCTTATTTGTGCTTATAATTATCTCTTTGTGCTTATTAGTTATAAATTTTCATCTGTTTTTAGCTTAGGTAGCTTAGCTCTTAAATTTTCATTACTTGTCTTAAAAATCACTAAAAAGCCAAAAAAATAATTAGCTTAGTCTTTAAAACTTTGATTCTAGCTTAATTAGTTGTTGATTTATATTTGTTAAGCCTGTTATAAGCTAATTAATATCTGGTAATAAGGTCTTGTTAATTGGATTTTAATTTTCATAAGCTTTTTGAAATCTGTCATTATATAAAGGGGTGTTTGGTTTAGTCTTGTTTGACCACCAGAAGTCAAAGGAACCTTGAGATTTCTTTTTGGATAGTTAGATTATTACATTTAATAAGGTTTAGAGTAGATTTGAAACATTAGTTTAAGTTTATGAAGATTTTATGGCTTAATAGGTTTGCCTGTGCACCAGGGGAGATATCCCTATTTCTTTGTTAAGCTAAAATTGGGTCTAAGCTTTTTAGGCTTAGTTTTGTGTTTACATTGTGTCAAGACACACTCATTAGGAGTGTGTTATGCAGGCTTGACCAAAAAGGTCACCTGCATTAGTGATTTTGTGCTTTTGCATATTGCATCAGCAGTAGTAACTTAGGTTGCTACTGCTGACTTTTCTAGTTTCATTTAAGCTAGTGTTTGTAGCTTTTAGGATCTAAATTTCAGTAGGATTATAGATTTCACATAGCTTAATATAGATTAGAACTTGTTTTTCATTCCTAGCTTAATTTCTAGTCTGCATTTGCCCTTAAAATTCATTAAAAACCTGAAAAAGCCAAAAATCAGTAGTCATTAGTACTTAGCTTTTAAATATAGGTTTTTAGCTTATAAGATTAAGTTTAATGGTTGTTAATTATAGCTTATAAGTAGGTAGTTTAGTTGTCTTAAGCTCAGATTCTGCCTTGGCTTATTGAGCATTTGAGCTTAAATTGTTTTTGAACTTTTTGAGTTTTTCTCTGAGTTTGCTACTTTGTTCATCAATCTTAGATAGCTTAAAGTGTTTTTAGTTAGAATAGCTTTTCAAATTTAGCTTGTGCACATCTTAAGGATTCTAGAACAACTTTTGGTTTTAGATTTGAGCTTATATTGAGCTTTGTGCAAGTGATTTAGTCAAAACAAGCAATTTTGAGCTTAAAAGCTCACTTTCTGTATTCGGTAGTTTCAAAAGCTCTTAGAGAGCTTATTTCTCACTTTCAGCTTATATTGTTTTTATAAAAAGTGCTTAAAAATGTGTGTTCTATAAGTTCCAACTTTTGGTTTTGAAAAAAAAAAAAAAAAAGTTGTAAGCCAACCTTGAACCCGTGACCTCTCCCTCACAAACCATGCATGTTAACCATTGTGCTACAATAGCTCATCCGTGAGCTATTGTACACATTTTAGTTTTAACCTTTGTTTGGGCCTTAAGCCCATTAGCCACTTCGTAGCTAAAGCAGCTTATTTTAGGGCTTATTTGAGTAGCTGCTAGCTTATTCTTATTTTTCCCTTGCTCTTTGTTACATTTAGCACTTTTCCTTAATTTTTCATATTTTTCTAGTTATTAGATTATTTTTAATAATTTTTCTTAGGTTTAAAATGTCGAAAATACATAAAAAATAGAAAAAAGTTTTAAAAAAATAGTTTTTAGTTTTATAAAAATTACTTTTAGGTTTCCATTCAGAAAAATCATTTTTACACCTTTTAGATTTTAATTTTCATTTTTAAGCTTTTATTTTTAATTTTAAAAATAGGATTTTAATTTTAAAAATAGTTAAAAATAGTTTTCTGAGTTTTTATGTTATTTTAGACTTTTCTAAGTTTAAAAATCATTTTTCTTAATTTTTAGGAATTAATTTGCTATTTTCTAGGATTAAATAGATTAAATTAGTTTTTAATTCATAAAAAATTCAAAAATAATCAAAAAAATAAAAAAAATTTCCTAAAATTTTCTTTTGTTTTATTCTAGGTTTAGAAATTTAGTTTGCATTTTAGGAGTTAATTTTGCTTTACTTGCTTATTTGTAGCGTTTTATTTGTTTTCGTTAATTATTTTAGTACATTAATTGCTTTTGTGTGCTTATTTTAATTGTTTCTTTTAATTGGTAGATATAGATAATCAAAAATCTCTCTTTTATTATTCAAATCATCATCCAAACTAGAGCGAGGTTTCAATTTCACAAGTCGTTGGGGAAACGACCCGGGAAAGCATACTTCCCGGTTAAGATACGAATTATATTATATTATATATATTTTGAAGAGTTTCCTTTTCACCTTTGTCCTCAAGGGTAGATTGGTAATTTTCCATAGTATTATATATATATATATATATATATATATATATATATATATATATTGATAATAAATTGGGAGCGTGTATCAAAGACCAAATGCAAAAGAAGTATCCACATCTCTTCGCTAACCCCGCACCTACATCCAAGGCTATGAGCTTTGCTGACAAAGCTCTCTTAACGGGGGAAGGATGTCACACCCTGTAAATTTTAGGTCAATATTTTAAACTATTCCGATCATTATTTTGTATTTATCCGTTTCAATTGAATTTGAGGAAATTAACTCGCATAAATATGAAAACGTCATCGAACGCGTTTCGGCTTTGGACTTCAATTAGTTTACATGTTATATACATTACTTTATCATATTAAAGTGTTACGTAGGTCATGTTCACTTTCGTTTACGATTTTTACTTTTTTGCGTACGCTTTACGGTTTTATCATTTTACGTCAACCGGAGACCCGAAAACCTACCACCTTTGCATGTAAATCCGAGTTAACATTCGTTACGTAGTATAACATAAAAATTTCGTTCACCCTCCCCCTCTTGGTCAAATTCGAACGCCTAAACCCCCAAACCAAAACACCTTGAGTCCTAAATTAAATACATAAGCATCTTTTATAAAACAAGTGCATGTGTGCATGTAAGAGTGAGATAAGAAATTATGAGGGAGTCACTTTCATGCACAAATAACCATCCAAGATCAAGACAAGTGCTTGCTTACACATTTTCTAAGCTTTGACTAGAGAATTCAACCAAGATTAGTTAATACTTGAACCTTGGCTAGCAAAATTGGCTCATCTCTTTTCTTTTCTTTCTTTTCTAGCCGAAACCCACAAGGACCAAAACCAAGGGTCCAAGCCACTTTAATTGAACCAAGACATACCTTAAACCTTAATGTATTAACCTATAAATATCACACTATAACACACTTAGGGTTTCATATCATTTCCAAGTCTCCAAAATTTCTTTTCTCTCCCTCTTTTCTTTTTGAAGCTCTCGGCAACAAACACCCCTTTTAGGGCTTACATTTCCTTTGATTTAGTGCAAGATCCAAGTATACTAGGTTCATTTTTAAGATTTTCTAATATGGTTACAAGTATGGGTTCATTGATTCAAGGGTTTATTTTAAGATCTACAAATTAGGGTTTGATTATTATTTGGGGTTTTTCAAGATCCAAGTCTTCCATCATCATTTCTTATATTTCTTAAGCTATTTTCTAAACTAACATCAGTTGGATACACGTTTTTACATGCTTTGAATGTAAATGATCAAGACTCATTGAATTCTGTGCGGGTGGAAAACTTTTTCGGATAATGATCGATCGTTGGAATGCTGAGAATTATCGAAAGTAAATCCAAGGTCCGTAATTCACGAAACAAGGCAGTCGTTGCCAAAGTGAGTTCGAATTCATCTACTCCAGGAATTTCACCAGAATTGCTGCTGCTCTCTCACATACCGAAGTCTCTGAATTTAAGAGAATTGATGAAAAAACTATGGCTTATCGACAACAAAATGCCCAAGCACCCGCATCCGAAGACGGTCGAGCAGAGTTTTGTAACTGTGTGGAGGTGCTCATTCTTATAAAGAAACTGTCAGAGTCACGCGATGGCAATGTTTATCAAGACAACTTTCAAGAATACGTTTGCATACAAGTTGGCTTGCAGCTCCAATTTTAATCAAGAAATTCCAATTCTAGGACCTCCGGATGGTTTCAAACCAATTCCGACTCCTGGTTTTCCTCCGGAATCAAAACAATCAAACCGTTTGCAATCAAGGAAATAATTTCAACCAAATCGAGGAAACAAGTTTCAATAAAAAAAAAGTAAGAAGAGAAATTAACTTCAACAAGGACAAGTTTACAACCTCCAACTAATCAACCACCAGTTTACCAAACTCCTCCTCAACAAATGCAAGGCGTTTCAAAGACCGATTTTGAGAATTATGTCAAGGCTAATGATGTTGTGTTACGGAATATGCAAAATCAAGGCCAAGGTTTACAAAACCTGTTAGGATTAAGAAAAAGACTCGGTCACCCCATGCTTTCTTATATTTAGCATAGCTCATAGTTTTTATTAGTAATCATATGATTTATGGTGTGGGCCGGGTCTTTACCCACTGTAAGCCCACACCATAGCCCGTTTTATGGGGCATTTTTATAAGAACTATTTAAACCCTCTCCACACATGGAGAGGGTGTTGGAAGAATCATTTGACACACACTCTTTAGTGTGTTTTTTATTATTCTCTCCATCCATCTCTCTCTCTCTCTAACTCTCTCTCTCTCTAACTCTCTCTCTCTAGTTCATATTTGTGTGAAATTAGGAACCTACAATTGGTATCAAGAGCCATGGGGTGGATTGAGTGTTTTGTTGTTGTGCTTATTTTAGATTATTAGTTCGGCTTATTTGGTAGTTTTTTTTCTTAATCGGCTTATTTTCTTTTCTTCTTATTTTCACTCTCGTCACAATAATAAGCTCATATTTAAGAAAATTCCCATCTTGGGCTGTTGACATATTAATGATAATATGGGCTTTGCTTTGTGGTTTCTAGGTTTGTATCATGTTTTAAAAGAAAACGTAGCTTACTGTTTTTGTCATTTTTTTTAGTTTGTCGTTATTTAAGTTTTTCAACAGTTTATTTTAGGCTCATAGTTGTCTCGTCTAGTGTTTGGATTTTGCTTATTTCTTCTCAACCTCAAAATTTTCTTTCAAAAAATCAAACTTGTTTTTTGTTTACTAATTTCATTTGTCAAAAACAAATTTTTGTGTGGGCTTTGTACACTATTTGTTTTGGGCCGTGAATTTTTTTTCTATTGAATTATTAAGGTTGCTGCTGTGTAGTGTTGTGCAATAACACACGATTTGGTATTTTGATTAAAAAAATATATATATAGGGCATCAATTTCCTTTACTCACATTCATATATCTTCGTCAAAAAGGGCTGTGTTTGTGGTATAGCTTAAATAGGATACGGCTTATTAGTGTTTTCCTTATTTTCTCAAAAATTCTTATACTCTCTTGGAGGAAACCACGTTTAGCTTCTTAGTAGCATTTTTTTTAGCTCATAGATTCGACTCATTTTTTTTTCTTTCTTATTTAGGTTCAAAAAAAAAAATTGCATCTTCTTCTTGTCATATAGATTATAGCATATTTTTTTTTCTTTTCTACTCGTGACTTACTGGTGCTTGTTTAAGTCTCTTGTGTTTCGGCTTATTTTGGTTTTTAGAGTTCTTGCTTATTTTCAACACAACAAGTGACGTGGCTACTTGTGGTGCAATCTGCTTCTTTTCTAGCTTATTACCTTGTTTTCGTGGCTTATTTGAAGTTTAATAGTGATTAGTCAAACATGTTCTTCACTGCGTTTTGAGTATTTCCTGCTTGCGTTTTGGTGTGTTCTCAAGGTGTCCAAAGAGTTAAAAACACAAAGTGGACCTGCGTTTTTGTCGTGTAACTATTTTTAGAAACAAGTACTCTGCGTTTTGTGAGTTGGTCCCCCCAAATAGATTGCGTTTTGGTCTAAGTCAATTGCGTTTTGACTAAAGAAGATTGCGTTTTGCCTTCAAGGAGTTGCGGTTTGTATCTTCAAATGTTCTTGCGTTTTGTTACATAGGCATTGCGATTTGCCTGAGTGAAGTCCCATTTGCAAGAAACTAAAACGTCACTCTGCCCAAAATTTTTAAACCTTGCGTTTTGTACAAAATCTTGTTGCGTTTTGCCAGAAGACATTGCGTTTTGGGTCAAAGAAGACACTGCATTTTGCTTATAGAAATCTTGCGTTTTGCTAAGATTTATGTTGCGTTTTGTCTAGTGCAATCTTGCGGTTTGTCTAACACATTCGTCTCGAGTTGTTTCGGTTTTTTGGTTTCGAGTAACGTTAAACGACGGGACTTAAGACTTATACCATCGTGATCGTGACATCTTTTCGATCAACGTGGTATATTCGAATTTTACCGACGATAACCGTACCAATTTTCGAGATCAAAAATACACTCGTAACATAAGTCCTATGTTTGAAATGAAGAAGAAGATGGAACGTACATGCTTTAGTATTTTAATATAATTTAAATTTGTACTTTTTCATAGTTAACCCTAGTTTCTAAAAGGTTTCCATTTTTAACATTTAGTTTTTCAATGTCTTACCATTAACCCTTTGTTTTTAAACAATTTTAGTGTTAATCCTTTAGTTTTAAAACAATTTCAATTTCAACCTTTTGCTTTTGAATCATTTTCAATTTTAGTTTCTTTTGTTAATTAAAGTTTAATAGTTACCCTTTGGTTTTAATTAATTACACCATTAGTCCGTATTTCATTTTTTTTAATAATCGTTAATTAAGATCAAGTACTTCAATTACCAGAACGATTGTTTAACAACAAACCACAACAAATCACTTAATCTACTTAAGATCCTTAATTTAATTTCACACATCGTATTTCAATGGAATCTTTAAATTCAAATTCAAAAGAGAGAGAGCTGCAACTGACGCAACGTCTCGTAAAACAAAGGCACTCCCACTGCATGGCATGGTTTGAACAGCTCGAGACACATCTTCGTGATCTCTATCTTAATAGTTCGTCTCATGCTGTTGATGCATTTAAACCGGCATTTAACTCATTCTTCGGTGAAGAGCACCAGACTTTCAGATTGACGATGTTCCATAATCTGGATCAGTTAAGGCTACAACTTGAAAGAGAAAATCTTCTTGAAGTTAATCCAATGACTTGTCTTGAAGCACTCCGAACACAATTCAAGGAATTTTTTGCCTCAAAAAGGGTAAATTCATCGGAACATCTAAATCAATGTTGGCAAAAAGATTTCGAAGAATACACGCTCTGCGAACCTAATACTTACAGACGTGATTTACTCGAGACCCTGGATTCACTTGAAGCGGTCATTCATAGAGCTGTAATTACATACGGTAGATTACAGCTACAGTCACAAGATGTTCAGATCAATCCGGTTTAAGCAGTGGATGACAGGTTGATTGTCTCGAAAAGTAGTGGGATAGAGTCAGAAAACAACAATGCACTCAGCAAATCAGTGAATGAAACTCAGCTACAACAACACGAGAGTTTGGTCACTGAGAGTACAACAGTGGAGGTTAATTTAAACACGGACGTTGAAGCATTGGATGCTAATTTAGTTGTTACAGAATGCAGTGGGACAAATTCAGATGAGCATGTTACAAGCAGCAATTCAGGGACTTATATCACAAATGTTGTAGATATCAGACCAGTAAATGACCAAGTGCCATTTGCAGAGGTACAATTAACTGCTCAACATAATGTCCTTGCTAATGAACAACAACATACTGAGCAATCTGAACCCATATATGACACATATCTGTTGGAAAAGGTTGATAGCAATACCACTCATGATTCAACAAATATGTGTCATAGGGGAGGAGAGATTGACCAGGATGCTGAACAATATCAAGCAAAAAGTCCTTTGCTTAAAGCTGAGCTTGTCAAATCAAAAGAAATGATTGAAAA
>BQNB010046896.1:7579-43451 GCA_026074375.1 Tanacetum coccineum | reverse complement strand
GGGTTTTAAGAGTAAAAATGTGTATGAAAGTTTATGAATAGAATAATTAGGGTTTACACATTGTATATTGAGTGTAGTAGCTTGTACAAAAGTGGTGGTGAAGAAATTAGAATGAAAATGGAGGTAAAATGGCTATTTTGGATATCATGCATTAATGATTTGTACATTGTGCTTTGAAAACTTGTACTAGACTTGGAGGGAGTTTATATTTCAATTTAAATGTTATATTACTTGTATATATGTTTTAGTAGCTTGTAAATTCGCTTTAGATATTAACCATTCATGAAATTAGGGTTTAGAGGTATACGATAACGGTTTAAAGCCCGTTTTGATATAACGTTATGAATAGTACATTATAGGAATAATGTACCTTGTAATAGGAATATGATGATATTGAATTGACATGTTATGATGTTTGCTTGACATATATGAAGACAGGATTGCCATAGATAGGTTGCGTGAGCTTGTCTACTTTAGTTATGCAAGTTACCTTGCTTAATGAGATATTGACAATGCAAGTAATGTAATAAAGCGAAAAATTTCCCTGTATAATTGTGATAATAGTAAAATAGGTTGATGAAAATTCTGAGTTGTTATAAAAAACGCAAATCCATAACTTAAAGGGGTGTTTGGCTCAAGCAGCACTAACTCTTGTTAGTGCTGCCTATGGTTTCTAATTCAACTTTAATCAGCTTAATCTTAGTCTTATAATTAGTTTCTAATTGTTGATTTGGCTTAAATTTCAAATTTAAGGATCATTGTATACTATGGTTTGAAACTATGGTGATTTAGCCTTGCAATCAGCTTATTAGTTAAGATCTTTGATAAGGTGATATTAGGTGTATTTTCATGCTTGATGCAGTAGAATTGAGTTTGTTTAAGTTGTGCAATTGTTCTTTGTTTTTAGTCTTACTCTGTCTAAGTTTCCTAGTCTCATTTTCAAAAGTTCAAAGTCTTGATTTCATAAGCAAATTTAGATTAGAATAACTTTGTTACATGGTCTGATTTTGAGAATATAAGCTCTTTGGATATTGAGTTTGATCTGTTTCAGCTTATTTTCACAATTGGTCTTTATTAGCTAGCTTAAATCTAGGTCTGCATTCGCCTTATTTTGCCTTCAAAAATCAAAAAGCCAAAAATAGTTTTAGTTTGTTAGTTTTTAAGTCTACTTTTTCTAGCTTATTTCTAAGCTAATTTTCTTAAAATTTGTTTTTATGAGTTCTTTAGAGGTCAAACTTCATCTGTTTTTAGTCCTTACTTATTTCTAAGTGCTTATTCAATCTAGAATTAAGCTCAAAGTTGAGCATTTTTCTATTAAAACTGCTAGTTAAGTCAGATTGTGCTTTTTAGCTTTTAAGCTCATCCTATTAGTCAAATCCTTTTCTCATTAGCTTATTAGTCCTAGATGTTCATAACAGTTTTAGCCTAATTTCATATAAGCTTAAAAAGAATTATGTCATTTTCAAATGCTTATTATGAGCTTAAAATTAAGTTTCATAAAAAGTGATAGTTATAATTATTGCTTATTTTAAGGTGTTCTTTTAGTTTTTCCAAAAAGTTTTCAAAATTAAAAATTACTGTAGCAAAAAGGTAAGGTACAGGATTTGAACCTGTGACCTCTCCTTCACACACCAACGCCTTAACACACACACTCAATACCATCTACCCTTGGGTCTTTTTCATTTACTACTTTACTTCATTTATTTGTTATATGCATTTTCAGTTTATAGCTTATATAGCTTATTTGCTTAATAACTGCTTATCTGTTTCAGCTTATTTTCCCGTTTTATTTTTCTTAAGTTCTAGATAGTCTAAAGTACTTTTCCTAGTTTTTCTAGAATTTTAATAATTAGTTTTCTATTTTTAATAATTAATTTAGATTAAATATGTTTTTAATTCATAGTTAATAAAAAAAAATATAATTCTTTTTCTGAAAATTATTTTTAGTCATTTAGGATTTTTAGAAATTAAATTTGAGTTTGTAGGGTTAAAATTTGTATTATTTGCGTATATGTTGCATTTCAGAATTCCGGTTATCGTTTTATGCTTAATTTTTTAAATGCTTTAATTGTTTACTTACTTTTGTTAATTTTTTGCATATTATTAGTAGAGATATAATTCAAATAAAAAATCTTGATTATTCAAACCCTCGATCACGAACTTACCGATTTTCAATTCACACCTCGTCGGGATACGACTCGGAAAGGTTTTGAATTTTACTTTGGATAAAAGTAATCTTTTAAAATCCTTACGGAATACTTATTACTATATTATTATTGATAATTGGTATTCTAATTATATATATATTATATATACTATTATACTCAAATCAGTTTTTTGGCGCCGCTGCTGGGGAGGTGTGTGCGATTATCAAGTTTACATTTGAAGATTAGTGCTTGAAGACCCTTCCTCGTGAATTTATCGCTTTCATTTGTGAATATTTTCTTCTATTATCAAGTAATCAAAAATTCCAAAAAAATTGAAAAACAAAAAAATAAACCGTTGTGTCACTTGTGAATTCGGCTCACCTTTAGATTACAAACTATAAGAGAGGTATAAGGAGGGTTGATCAGACGAACTTCGACCCGAAAGGAGAATGTTTTTAAAACGCTTCGCGCTTACCCGCTCCTTCGCTTCTTTGTGCGTTTTCTAGAGAGCTACCGCGCACCTTTGACTATCGGTCCCAAAAATATTTTTCTTTTATATTTATCTTTCATAAAAATCCAAAAATATTCTCTGTAACCTCTAATCCGTGTAATTCTTTCTCTTACCATCCTATTTGTTTAATTCTAATTTCGTCATACAACCGACGTGGTTGTGTCGGGTGTGGAGATCCGTTAGACGATTTATTTTGTCAACGTCATACTTATGAGTTATGTGGGAACGATGCTCATTATGGTTACGATTGTCCACCTCAAGTTCCCTTTGTCTACGATCAGGACCTGTGTTTCAATCAAAACTTTGATAATAATTTTCCACAAACTTCACAACAATTTCCTTGTTGTGAAAACTGCGGGGGTCCTCATGAGACTTTTTAGTGTCAACCGATGAACCAAAATTTCTATAATTCTAATTCATCCGGTTTTGACCAATTCTAACCCCCGCAGTATTCCGACGTTCATCAACCTCCTGAAGAGATAAGTATCGAAGAATTAAAAACAATGATGCAATCCTATTGTGAAATAATGAGTCAACGACGTGAGCAGGAGGCTATTCTTTTACAAGAGCAGGCAGTTGAGGAAAAACAAGAATTGTTAGCTGAAGAACAGGCAGCTAATCCTTCCGAGCCTTCACCCGTCTCATATTTTTACAATGCTGACTATGATAATATTAGCACTCTGTCTACTACTTATACTATTCATTTGACCAAAAGTGCTACTATTATTACTAATCCTTCCGAGCTTACGCGACGTATCTATCATAATCACGACATCTTCTATGATGGTGATGATGACGAGGAACTTTTTCCAGATGAAGTTAAAAGAATTCAACAAATTCTTGAAAGGACTTCGTTTGATGCAATCACACCCGACTTTTCGATTACGGACTCTCTAAGTATGGGGGATGAGCATCTTAGCACTATTCCAGAAATGGAATCGGACGAATTAATAAAGTCTAGTGTTGAGAACCTTGTCCCAACCCCAAGTGAGTCCGAGGATTTATCCGATATTGAAAGTGAGTGTAATGTGCCCTTTTGTGATGATTTTACAACTGTCTCTAATCCTCTCTTTGATGCTGACAATGATTTTTCCTCTAGTGATGATAAGTCATTTTCTGATGAGGACATTCCGAAAGAAAATTTCAATATTTTTTGAAACCCTCTTTCTGATAAAGAAATCATTTCTACTAAGATAGATCCGCATCACTTTAATGCAGAGTTTGATCTTATAGAATCCTTGCTTAATCGAGACACTTTGATTATTTCTTCTCCTAAGTTTGATTCTCTTCTCGAGGAGTTCTCCGATGAACTCGCTCATATCGATTTAATTCCACCAGGAATTAATGAAACCGACTTTGATCCTAAGGAAGAAATTCGTCTTGTTGAGAAATTGTTGTATGAAAATTCATCTCCTCGACCTCTGGAAGAATTCAATTCTGAAAATTATGATGCTATAATCAAATCTTTCTCTCCATCTCATATCCCCGTTGAGGATAGTGACTCTCTTATGGAGGATATCGATTTATTTCTTACTCCGAATGACTCGATGCCACCGGGCATTGAGAATGATGACTATGACTCTGAAGGGGATATCCTTTTCCTTGAATAATTGCTTAGCAATGATTCCCCTTCATTTCCTGAAAATGAGTCATTTCATTTTGATGTTCCATCATCCCCTCGTCCTCCTGCAAAATCACTGGATGATGATGAAATTAAGCCCGATACGGGACTTTTGAATGCCAAAGTGGTGGGTGATATTGCTAAACATTATGTTTTTAAGCCTAGAATTTTAACCACCCAACCCACCCTTTCTCCTCATCTCTTATCTCATCGGGGCTTTAAAGCTTTCTAGCTCATTTTTGATTTTTCTGAAAGCCCGATGATGATCTATGGAGAGGACATTCCTATCTTGGATGTTCCATTTCTCCATTTCTATCCTCCTTGACCAGCTCAAGTATGGGGGATCGAGTCAGGCTCATGTGACAACTGTGCTTTGAGCAGGTTAGTCAAACCGTTGGTATTGACTTGAGTTTCACTATGTGTTATGATAATTATGTGTTTATGTGATCTTATGTGAGTTGGTTACAAATCCATTGAGCGTGATCGTCTCATGGTGATTGAAGTTATGGTTGCTATGGATATTTCATTATGTTTACATTTTAGTGACAATGAAAATGATGGTAAAATTTTATGTGTGTACGTATTTATATGTATATGTATACGTATTTAGATAATAGGAATTCGCGAGGATAGAAAATTTGGTTTAGAAATTTAGTTAATGAATTTTAGTATTATTAAGTTGGAGAAATAAAGTATGAAGTGAATTTATTTTTAGGTATTTAAAACTAGTTTTATTTAGAAGGATGTCTAAATAAATAAAGGTTTTATAAAAATAACAAAATTAAAGGGTTTTTGTGTAAATAATAATAAATAAAAAACAAATAAAAAAATAAAAATAAAAAAAGTTGTTCGGCCGGTTTAAGAAAAAAAAGGAAAACTAATTTTAGTAAAAGTAGGATTCTAATTTGGTAATTATCTAAATCTCTTTTCCTTCACTATAAATACAAACCCCTCACCCCTATTTTTTTTTAAAACCGGACGAACCAAGAGCAAAGAAAAAAAAGATTTTTTTTATTCAAGATCAATTTGGTGATTTAAGGTTTCAAGAATTAAGGATCAAGGTATGTTTAAAAACTTTAATTGTTTTAATTTTCTTTTTAATTCATGTAACAATAAAGTGATGGATAAATTAGGGTTTTATAAAATCTGTAAATTAATGATGTTAAACTTATATAGAAGTGTTTAGGGTTTAATTAAAATCATATTGATGTATTCGGTTAGAGTTAGAACGCGATAAAATTGAATTTAGGGTTGAGCAGAATTTTGAGTCATCTTGTTCGAATGTTATCTCATGATTGGTAATGAGAGTTTTGATGAATCTTATGTTTATTGATAAGGTCAGCGAGTCTAGTTTTTAGAAAATCTAGCCTCGAAAGTTTTTAAGGTCGGGAAGTCAATCAAATGTTGGTTACACTAAAAGTTGCCAGATCAGTAAATACGGGTCAGATTTAGGTCATGTTTGTGAGGGTAAAACCTATACTTAAAAGTGGAATTAAGCTTAGCCCTTCCATAGTAGTTAAGTTCCATATGTCTATGGATAATCCTGTAAAAATTAGCCTCTGAAAGCATGCTTAAGTATGGCAGTTAGAGTGATATATTTTGGTGTGCAATCAGATCCGAATTAGGACAGTTTTGAAGTTTGATTTTATTTGAGGTAGTTACACATGTAAGTAATACTTGGGAATCACAAGGTAGTTAATATACTCATAAATGAACATGGGTGATTTTTTGGTATAATTTATGAAGGTCATTAAGTAAAGGTTTTGGGTACGTAAAGAGACACTAAAATTCTGCAATTCTGAGTTAATTGTAAGTAGCTAGTGTAAAGTGTTAGTAAGATGGTTAAGGTTGGGCATGGTGTCGGGGTGACCCATGATGGTTAACTAAACCCTTAGACATCCATTATATGTATGTTGCATGGACTAGAGCTTTTAGCTTGGTTGCGTATAACCGTATTTATTTATTTGTATAGTTGCGTGTAGAGATTTAGATGCTGTGTTTGAGTATCCAGGTGAGTTTCATAGTCCCATTTTACTATGTTTTCTTGGGTTGGAAATGATGCAAAATATGTTTCAAAATGTTTTGATTCTTTGATTATATGGTTCAGGTTACACATGGACATTTAAGTAGCAAGTATATGTTATGTGCTGCATGTTGTATGATGTTGCATTATTCTTCGCCTACTTTGTGGGCAAGAGGTTTTGCCTACTTGGTGTAGGTATGAACCTGTGTGTGTGCTACGGTACCAAGAGTCTGGGATTTAGGGATTTCATTTCTCTCCATGACTATTTTTGTTGCATTGGATCGGGGGACACGTTCCGTCCCAATTGAGACTCTTAGTTGCATGAATGCTAGCATGTATAATAGCCAGCTTATTTGTCCTGCCATGTTTTGTTTTTTTATATAATCACAGTAATTGAATTAAATCTTTTGTAGTGTTGTCGTAAAACCTATGACTCTCACCAACCATTGTGTTGACGTTCTAAGCATCATTTTTGTTAGGTTCATAAAAAGTGTCGATTATGTGGTTTAATTATATTTAGTCATTAGTCTTTATTTTGTTTAGAATAAAGTAGTTTGTAATAAGGTATATTATGCTAAAAGTAAGAAATAGCATAATTGCCAAAGAATAGGGACTAGAAGTGAAAAATAAAGGAAGGGAAGCCTTCTTCCTTCTCCTATAAATACCCTTTCTAATTATCATTAGAGGTGATGCCTTGTAATAAAATTTTCCTTTTTCCCTTAATTTTAATAAGATTTAAAATTTGAATACTTGCCCTCCTCTATTATTCTTTCTAAGCTTCCATGGTTGATTATGTATGATTCAAGATAAACAAGACCTAACAAGTGGTATCATACGCCATTAGAGAATACGAGTGATTCGATTTGTGAGCGTTTTACACATCCGACAACCTCGAGATGACATTCGGTGAATTCGGTTGAGATATTTGAGCTTTCGAGTTGTGTCTTGACAAGCCATTTTGAGTATTTGGAAGTTATCGAGTGTTATTGAGTTATGGAGATTGCATTTTCAGTAGTATTTTAGCTTTCTCGGAAGTGTTTCTGCATTCTCGAAAGTGGTTTTTCTATTTTCGGATCATTTATCTTATAGTTTTGATCGAAAAGTATTGTAATAGATATATACGCATTTTTAGTTCTATCGAAAATCCAGTTCTAGTATGGGGGGGATCTATCGATTTGATTGTGCCTGCAGTCGTTGTTTTCATGTAATCCCGTTTTTACCACCAAAATACCGAAAAATGAAAAAATTTAAAAAAATTTTCAAAAATAATAAAAGTGTTTTTTCATAATGCTGGACTTTCTGCTGGGTATGTATTAAATATAAATCTTTGGACTTGACTCGAGCGTGTTGTGTCTCTAGTCTTGCATATTTAACTTTTAGACTAAGCTTCGCAGACTCCTTTCGTTAATTAACAGTTTTTAATAATTTGCGAAGAAACGTGAAATGATAGTGTTAATATATGTGTTAGATGCTAAAACAATAATTAGTGGAAATTTAAGAGCTTCATAAGTGTAAATTTAGGGCTTTTTCTCCTTTAAGCTTCTTACGGATAAATAATCGTGCTATTTTTGAAATTAAACTTTAAAATCAACGATTTTTGAAGTATAGTCGATAACAATAGATTTATTTAATCTTAGTTCAAATTTATACTTGATATTTTTCTAAAGAGAAAATTTCTGCTAATCTGGTAATTAAAAAAAAAATAATGAGGTTATAATTATAATAATAACTGTGGTCTAATAATAAGTTTACTGCATTCCTTGCTGAGCTCACAACCGATGTTGTAGTCTTCATAAATAAGGCACCATAGTTAATTATCAGAGACTGATAAAAGGTTTGCTGCACTTGCCGGATCACATACACGATGTTGCAGCCTTCTAAAAGGTCGAGGATTTCCTTTATTAAAAGGATGTATAATTTTTATTAAGTAGTAATAAATGCAGATCTAAATAAATATAGGGAAAATCTCTTTTTCTTAAATTTAAATATGCTTTTGAACTAAGACTATTTCGTTTTAAGTTGTGGTTTTTCTAAATAAATTATTTATTTAACGGGAAAATACAAGGGTTTTGAAACCTCGAAGGTCCGTGAGTCTCTGATAATAGTCTCTGTGGGGGTTGTCAAAAGGCCTGGTCACTTAGACGCAGGGTCTGGGATGTGCCGAACGAAAGTCGCTACTGTGGGGATGATCTCGCCTTTCAAAACTCATTACTTTTGGGTGGACTGATGAAAGACATATAAATTTGACAAAAGGTTGATCATGGTTGGATATTTCGAAACAAGTACATTAGAAACTAAGATATTAATAAAGTGTTGGGAGTGAACAGTTTACAAACTTGCAAATAGGAGTATGTTGTTGCATCTTAAAACTTATATTGACCGTGATTTCGTTTTGAGCTTGGTTTGGGACAAGTGAAAAATCAGAGACGATGAATTTATGGGACGATGAATTTATCCTTTTTGGGCAATTTAGGATTAAAGTGCTTCTTGTTCTGTGACCCTTAAAGTTATGAAAATAACGAAAGTCCATACATTCTAGTTAGTTGCTTAAAAAGAAAAGTATAAAAATGAGAAAAAGGGAAAAATACAAAAATATGTGTGGTAATAAGTGTAAATATTTAAAAATGGTCAAAACGGGGCTTTTCAAAACTAATGATTCTTTAATTCCCCTTGATGAACACTTAGCTACTTTTCGAGGTAATTAGTCGAGGGGGATTGAGATTCTTGGTTTTCTAAAGTGTTTACTTATGGCATTGCGTGAGGACACGACAATAGTTTAGTATGGGGGATTTTGGTATGTGCTTAATTACACATACCTTTTACCTAATTAAACGAGCTAAAATGACCAATAATGACCAAAAACGGACATAAAATGCCAAATATATGTTTGTTTTGCTTTGTGTACTGTGCAGGTAACGGATATTCACTAAAGGACAAAAACGAAGCCAAAACTGACAAAACTGAGCACGAAAATGGAAAGAGCGTGAAAAGTCAAAGTCAAAGATCAAAGCCGAGGACATAAGCATCTTATTTGGCCAACCCGTACCCGAGTTAATGGGCCGGGTCAGCCCAAGAATGCTTATTATTTAATTAAAAGCCCTAAATCCATTAACTAGGCCCAAACCCCCTTATTTGATAAATCTGGCCCAAACCACAAACCTAGGCCAATCCCACTTAACAACAGTTAGCCCACTATCCCTAAACTGTTTGCATCGTCAGTCCTTAGGGACTAACATTGCTAGTCCTTAGGGACTAACAAAATTAGCCCCTATAACTTTTAAACCTTTGCATCTTTAGTCCCTACCCCTAACCCCGTTTTCCCCTTTATCCCAAAACCTAAATCCCGCCAAATCCAAAACCCCACACTATTCATCCGTCTCTTTCATTTACCCTGCACCACGACAAAACACTCACACCCCACCCCCAGCAAGATGACAAGACATGTTGGCAATCCTATGAAGGATTATTGGACAAGAAGAATCAAGGGCTGTGATGGGTTCAAAGAAACACAACAAAGAAGATCAAAGGCTATGATTTATGGCTTGGGGAGCACTCCCAATCCCTCTCACAAAACAAACACAAGTTCAAGACCCCTGCAATGTAGTTATTCTATAAATAGTTTAGGATTCCATTTGTAAAAGGGAATCTAGTGTAATGTAATTTAGGAGTAGTGTAACTTGTCTTATTTACAGCTTATTTTTATGTTTTCAGTCTTTTAAATATTGTAATTTTTACTTTCAAGCATTGTAACCTTTTTAAGTCTTAATGAAATTCATGTTTTATGTTAAATTCCATCTTTTAAGTTCTTAAAGGCATTCTAGCTTATTTACCTTACAAGTCATTTTACAAGCTCTTTACAAGTCTTTTTATACCTGCAAAACTTTACTTAAGCTCTTTTCAAAAGTTTAAGCTCATTTTCTATTTTTAAGCATTCCTTATATGAAAAACTTGGCAAGAATCATGGAGCATGGTGAATTATGGATGGCCATATGTTAGAGCTTATTGGATAAGCATTAGGATAGATTAGGAGTGATTTGGGTGTTTAAGTTCTTAACCAAAAGCAAAGGGATTCGTAAGCTCTTATATTTCATTTTATAGCTTATTTCATAAAACTGCTTATTTCTGGCCTATTCTAGTGCTTATCTCTGCTTATTTCATGATCATTTGTGCTTATACTTGCTTAAATTGCTTGTTTGAATGCTACTTATGCTTGAGTTTTAGCTTATAAGTCTATTTGTTCTCTTTTCATACCATCTGTCTTAAATGAGCTCTTAACTGCTTATTTGGTTTTTCATAAATTCTTTAGAATTTTCCAAATTAATTTAGTATTTTTAATTAATTTTTTAGATTAAATCAGCTTTTTAATTCATAATAAATAATATAAAAGTCAAAAAAATATAATTCTTTTTTTAAAATTTTCTTTTATCATTTAGGACATTTAAAAATTAAATTTGCATTTGTAGGGTTAAAATTTTAGAATTTAGGTTTTTAAAGCACGGGTTTAGGATCCTGTTATCGTTTTTAGTTTAAATCTTTAATTGCTTTCGTTTTAGGCTTGCTTTTATTTGTTTTTGCATATTATTAGTAGAAATAGAATACAAACCAAATCTTTGATCATTCAAACGCGCGATCACGAACTTAATCACGATTCTCAATTCACGCCTCATCGAGAAACGACCCGGGAAGGTTTTTGAGATTTTACTTTGGATAAAAGTAATTTTCCTTTTTAAAACCCTCTTGGAATACTTAACTCACTTTTCTTAAATGATATTTTAGGAATTCTTCTTATATATATATATATATATATTAAGGAATTTTTTACAAATGAGGGCTTTACACCAATGATCACTTTGAGTGATATTTGTGGACTTCTCGGAGGCTAGGCTTCAGCCGTAGCCGGAGTACACCATCAAGCCCCCATTATGATGTGATGTTGCTTTAGAGTATAATACATGGAACTGTCCTATGCCTTTCCTTGTGTTTATAGCGGGATTTTTCAAACGTCTTTTTAGCCCTTAGCCTTTAAATGTCGGAACCTCTGGAACGTCTTTTCGGTGCCTAATAATTTTCTTTTTCAAGGCATACTTGATTACATTTACTATTGTTTTCAATCGCGTGTAGTTCACGTGCCCACCAATATTTGGCGGTTTTATCTTCATGGGATACGCGTACCACCCAGATCCCTTGAGCCCGTGGTATAAACGTTTCAAACCGTATCTTTTTACCATTTTTTACCTTCTTCACAACCATTTTCTCTCTATTTTTCGGCAACCATCATCTTTTCTGGCGATTTCTCTGTTCAACATTTTGTTCTTCTTATCTTTGCATCTTTTTTCCTTTCGTCATGTTGAAATGTAATTTGAAGATCATTCCCTACTATGTTTCAAATGAGGAGTTTCAAACCTTCATCGATGATTATAAGATTCCGCTCTATTACAATCCGACTCTCCCAACTGCCGATCAAATGGTTGCAGAGGCTCCGACTTGCTTCATCACCCTTTATCTCACTCTTTTCACCATTGGCAACTTGTGTTTGTCGTTCAGTAAATTCTACATTGTTGTGCTTGATCATATTATATGTCGTTCTCATTGATGAACCCGTTTGGAGCCGCTCGTCTCACATCTTTTGCCTTCTCTTATAAGGCTTATGGTAGAGAGGCCACAATGGATCTTTTTAGGTCCTTGTGTGTTGTAGGCCTTGTCGGAAACTAGCTAATGGTTTTGGAAAAGAAATGGTTATTTGAATCCTAATTTTTCAGAACTTCAATGACCAATATCTTTGAATGGAATTCCAAATTCAGCTTTGTACATGAATCAATCATTCCTGAAAGATACCATAATGTGTTAAGTGACTTTAAACATGGGTGGGTAATTTTACCGACCCTTTTCTTGTTGTACCATTTGATATTGTCTTCTGCGTCCGTCTTATTCATTACCCTACCGAGGCCCAAACTTTTTTCGACCCTATCATGGACCTTGCTAACCAATGCCCACTGGGCAGAGGTTAGTGTGTAATTAATATACACAAACTTTCCGAATTAACATAAAAATGTATTAAATACACATTAAATAAACCTATAAATTGCTATATTTGAACATGATTTTGACTTGAATGAACCCGAATTTAATGTATTTTTATGTTAATTAGGAAAATTTGTGTATATTAATTGCACACTAACCTCTGCCCAGTGGGCATTGGTTAGCAAAACCCAAACAAATTTATAAAAACTAGGGGTGAGCAGAAAAACCGAAAAAACAGAAAATCGAAAACGAACCGAACCAAAAATAACCAAACCGAACTAATAACCGAACCGAACTACTAATTCGGTTCTCGGGTTGGATATGGGTTTGGCACTCCGAACCGAAAACCAAATTTATATAAATATATATATATATAAATACCATTAAAATGTTATCATAATATAAAAAAACACTTTTTATGTTAATAATAATTTTTTGTTTACTAAAAATCTATGTAATTATTTTTTTTTAAATAGTAAAACTCGGGTTATTCGGGTCAACCCGAGAACCGAATCGAATTCAAATTCGGTTTTCGGTTCGGTTCGGTTGAATTCTAGTTCGGTTCGGTTTGGTTTTCGGGTGGACCCCATTTTTTTTAACCGAACTAACCGAATAACCCGATACCCGAACCGATCAACACCCCTAATAAAAACCAAGGTTTTCAAGATCAGAATCCTACCTAGTATCGTTTTCGTTTTTGCAAGATCGAGATAGTAAAGTCAGATCGGGATCATAAGATCATACTATAATGTTATTGTCTTAATATTTTTTGTAACATTATACAAATCTACAATATTATAAATCATAAACACAAAATTATATTAATGTTTTATAAAAATGTTGTCCTAAATTATGATTATGAAATGTTAGAAGATTAACATGTTGTTTTAAAAATCTACAAAACACAACCCATAAATTTGTAGTAGTTTTTTAGTTTGTGGTTCGAGGAAAGTAAGATCGGATCGGAGTAGATCTTAAGATCCTATAGTCAAGATCGGGATTCTATAAGATCTTAAGCATGCAAAAATCCTATGTAGGATGGGAATCGGTTTTACTTTTCAGTATCGTAAAATCGTAAGATCCTATGATCAGGATCGTGATCTTAACAACGATGATAAAAACATTACCCATTAAAAACGAAGCTAGCTGGTCCAATGGAAGAGCCTTTGATTTTGATCTACTTAACCGTATATAAAGAATTATACAATCACTCCCAAAACTTTATAAAAAAAAAAACCTAGCCCTCTTTCCAACTCCCAATTCACAATCCCAAACACCCAAGAACAAGAATGGTGGAATCCTCCTCCGTCGCGACTTCAGGCGCCTCCCTCCCAACAGCCCCAGACGGCAAAAAACGCAGAGTCACCTACTTTTACGAACCCACAATCGGCGACTACTATTACGGCCAAGGCCACCCAATGAAACCCCACAGAATCCGCATGGCCCACAATCTCATCATCCACTACTCCCTCCATCGCAAAATGGAAATAGTCCGACCATACCCAGCCGCCACCACCGACATACGTCGTTTCCATTCCGATGATTATGTCGATTTCTTGTCTTCTGTTGCACCTGACATGATTATTGATCATACTAATAACAGGAGTTTGAAGAGGTTTAATGTTGGTGAAGATTGTCCTGTTTTTGATGGGATTTTTGAGTTTTGTCAGGCGAGTGCTGGTGGGAGTATTGGGGCTGCTGTGAAGTTGAATAGACAGGATGCGGATATTGCGATTAATTGGGCGGGTGGGTTGCATCATGCCAAGAAGAGCGAGGCCTCGGGGTTCTGCTATGTCAATGATATTGTCTTGGGGATTCTTGAGCTTCTTAAGGTTCACAGGGTATGTATGTAGTATAACGATTTATGCGTTGTTTACTAAAAGTAGGTTTATAGCACTAGTGTTAGTAGTTTGTATCTTTTTTAGGATTATTTTATGTTTTGAAGATATTGTGTTTAGGAGTACGAGTTGGTAATTGTTTTATACAAGTGTTTCGTAACGTGAGTGTATAGGTAATTATGAAGTGTAAAATGACGTAAAAGCTAAACTTGTATGTTTGTTAGCCTTTTAGAGAGGAGTGTTGACACATAATTAAAAAGCAAATTGCTCGTTGCCAAACAGCTACAGTATTATATTTTAAACACTCCAAAAAGGTTCATAGGGTGTGTGGATTTAATGAATTTTTTGGAGGTTGCGTTTTTGGAAATAGATTACCACTATGTCTGGCAAAACTAGCACTAGCGGTTAGTGTCGGAAGTGTTCTATAGAAGTGTTTGGTAACATAGCTGCGGGGCTTCGAAAAGCTAAACGCTCGTTGCCGAACAACCAATATTCTAAACACTCCTAAATATTTCAAAAAGCTCGCAACCCAACACAACCTATTCGTTTTCAAAATTGCGGTTTTCAAAAAGCAGGTTGAGATCCTTTTTTATCGAAAACTGTGTTTTGTCAGAAAGCGTAGATAACCACTTTTCCAAAAGGCTTGCTAAAGACTATTTGTATTTTGCAGACGCGATGGTCAGATAATCTAATCCAGAATGCAATAGACCCTTAAAATAAGTGATGACTAGTTTTGATTTTGATGGAATATAGGGCTTGGAAAAGAATGACTACTATTAAGGGGTGTTCCGGATTGTTTATTTAGAGAGGTTATGCTACTTATGCAATTATGCTTATGTTCAGCATGGCAATAGATATTGCGTTTTGATACAAATCCTTAGTTATTAGCCGTTTAAATATTTGCGTTATGGGATGTTATTATGTGTGTTTCTAACGTGATCATGTGATAGTATATAGTAAGCATCAGTTTTGGTTTGATCATATAGAGTATAAAGTGATTGGTAAATGATGATTAGTTAGAGCCTAGAGGGTGTCTGGGATTCCTTATCTGATATAAAACAATGCAATAAGCATACAAGCAGTTAAAGAAGCAATCCCAAACACCCCTTTAGACAACTTATGCTTATTGCTTTTTTCAAACACACTTTTAGGGTTTAGGGTTTAGGGTTTGAGGGTTTGGACGAAGAAAAGGGCTTATGCTTAACTGTGCATATTAAGCAGATGTAAGCTTATTATGGTTAGGAGTGTAGGATTGCTTATTTTAATTTGATAGCACTTTTGGTAGACCGAAGTTTACGAGTTTACCTTTTAGGTGATATAAGCTGATTATCTATTTCTGCTTCAAATGAGAATACACACTAGCACGCACTGTTGCCGAAGGTCTTTTCAGAAACGGTCCCTATACCCTCGGGTAGGGGTGTGACTCTCTATGTCATACCTCCCCCATACCCCCGCTTCAGCGGGATTGGGGTATGTTGTTGTTGTTGACTTGTTGCTTCTTATCCGAAGGCATAAGGAGGCGTTTGGGATTTGCTTATGAAAGCTGGTTATTTGCTTATTGTGTTCTGATATAAACCCTGAAACCTAAATTAGATAATCAGTATTTAGGGTTTTCTGGATAGCTTATTCAAACAGCTTATCGGATTGTTTGATGGTGAAAATGTGAAATAAGCAGTTATGAGTAATGAGGTTAAGAGTTACGAGGTGTTTGGTTCTGTAGCTTATCTGCTATATGTGCTTTCATGTGGCACATAAGCAGTTATGGGAGTGTTTCGAACTGCTTATTAAAGGTGTTCAATATTGTTTTTTTCAGTTATTTTTATGTGTTTTTGCATTTATATTATTTACGAGTGAAATAAACTGTTTTGAAAATCATAGCACAAAGCAAAGCTGATACAGTTGAATAAGAAAAATCCTGCACTCCCTTACCTTTTCAAGTTGCTTATTGGATTATGTCAGAAAAGCATAAGCAGCTTTAACAAGAACTTCCAAACACGCCATTAACTATTTTACTGTACTGTTTTGTTATCTGCTTCAAAGTAGCTGGTATCTTCTTTTTTCAAAACTCTTTATAAGCATTAGTAGATTACAGATGACACATACATTAGAAACTGATTATTGCATCTGAAAAGAAAATGTTGCAACAAGGAGAAATCACTTCTAAAACATGCATCCAAACATCCCGAATCGCCTATAATATTTTTTATGGTTAATTGGATTTAGTTACTAAAATATGGCTTCGCATAGTTGATTTTGAATATATGTGTGTAGATGATCATGTGTGAGAAGCTCCCCAACCAAATGGTTGTGGGGTTCAAGTTCTGCGTAGGACATGTGAGATAGATTTGTGGTGTATATACTTTGATAGTTAGTTGCCGTGTCAAAAATGCGAGTTTGCAATACGGATCATGGTTCTATATATGTGCATACTTGATATGCAATTAAGACTTTGTGGGAATTGTTTTACTTACCTATCAATGTTATTATGCAGCGTGTGTTGTATGTTGATATCGACATCCACCATGGAGATGGGGTTGAAGAAGCTTTCTTCACCACCGACAGAGTGATGACTGTCTCTTTTCATAAATTTGGCGACTTTTTCCCTGGGACAGGACACATTAAAGACATTGGTGCAAATCAGGGCAAGTACTATGCTTTAAATGTTCCTTTGAATGATGGGATGGACGATGAGAGCTTTCGTGGTTTATTCAGACCAATTCTTCACAAAGTTATGGAAGTTTATCAGCCTGATGCTGTGGTTCTTCAGTGTGGTGCTGATTCGTTGGCTGGTGATAGACTTGGGTGCTTCAATTTGTCAGTAAAAGGGCATGCAGACTGTCTTAGGTATCTTAGATCGTTCAATGTTCCGCTCATGGTTTTAGGTGGTGGTGGCTATACAATTCGCAATGTTGCTCGTTGCTGGTGTTATGAGGTATCTTTCTCCCCCACTATATAACTTAAGGTTTATTGCTTTATTTAGTAACCAATTATCGTTTTGTTGTTGATTTGGGTAACCAACCACATCTATGCTATGTAAGTTGCAAACCTGTTGTTTTTCGCTATATAGGCCACATAACTAACATTCTTTGTCTGCGTAGTTTACTGAGCTAGCATTTTGTTGTGGAGACTTGGTTGACCACAAAATGATAATTCAGTGACCTACGTAGCAAGATGTTGATAAAAAGTTGGTTATCCAAGTTGGCAACAAAGTCGCAGTTTACCCATGTCTTTTTCCATAAGTAAGCTTCAGTAATGATGACTGAATTTAATTTTCTCAAAATTTGCAGACAGCGGTTGCAGTTGGTGTTGAACCTGATAATAAGCTACCTTACAATGAGTATTACGAGTATTTTGGACCAGATTACACTCTTCACGTTGAACCAAGTCCCCTTGACAACCAAAATACTCCAAAAGATTTGGAGAAAATCAGGTGAGATTTGTTATAAGTACTAAATACTGCTTGTTGTCTAATCCTGATCACATGCATGTTGCTCAATATCTTTAATAAATTCGTTAGATTAGAAATGATAGATTAGTCATGCAGCTCCACTTAAATTATCACTTGGTTGGTAAAAGAATGTAGCTTCTTGAATATATAGCACCACTGTGTGCCTATTGTCCTAATAGGTTCTTAGTCCATCCCCGGTGTCTTGTTTGACATTAATGTATCTAATTCTTCTCCAATTTAATGTTAGAAAATAGTTTTCTTGATACTATGTGATCACTTGTCATCGGGTATGTGGTCAAGGCGTTGTTTCAAATGGCTGTCTCGTAGGACTATATAGATGACAATGCTTGAGAGTGGATTATTTGCAGATTGAAATTGTGTTCTAAGCTTCCAATTAATTAAGTCATTATGTTTTAACAGAAGGTAATATGCCATAAAGATTATGGTTCAAGTAGTGGTCTGATCTAAGAACCTAACACTTTCCCAACAAAATTTAATATAATTTTGTTATTGACTGTTAATAAGTTGTCTGGATTTGGGTGGGGAGATGTTGATTTTGTCTTGAATATTTGCTTTTATGAAGTGAAAATATAAGTTTAAACCTATACAGTGAGAGTACCTTGAGCTTGTGTAATAATCTGTAGTCGTATATTTGTTTGTTGTCATCAACACAGTTTGTGTTTTTGGTTCAGTTCATAACCTAATATACTTTTATGCATATGGTAGTCGTATATATGTTGAAGTCATGAGACATCTACATCTAGGCCTGTTTAGAGGATTTGCCTTGAGATAATTAAGGGTTGCTATATTCCTATAGGGTAAATAGACAAAGAAGGCATTGTACTTTCAGTTTTTGTTCACTTAAGTCACTACTATTATTATACTTTGTAGCTCACTATACTATGGAAAATGTTCATTACCAATAGTCTTATTTAGAGGTTATAGTTAGACGATGTAGCTAAAACATATCTATGTGGCAAACTATAAGACAAACTAAAACAAAACCTTATGACCTTTAAAGTAAGTGATTGGTTGGATGACATTACACGTGATTTGAAAACTCTTAAAAGAGTTATAAGTTGACTTTAGGTACCCGATTACCAAAATGATCTAAAATTTTCTTTTATAAAACTACAAAAATAGTTCAGTGACTAAAGCGAACAAAAAATGCAAAGTACAGTGACCTAGTTAGCAAAATTTGATAGCACAGTGACTCAAAAACCCATAAGAATAGTACAGTGATTTAATTGAACAAAATCACAAAGTATAATTATTTTTGTGTGTAAACCCATTCCTATATGCATATAAGTTGTAATACACAGTTAGAAGTTTGCAACTTCAGTATATCTCTCGTCTTTAGTATTATTATTGTAGATAATAAAAATGAAACCACATATAAATTCTAGGTAAGTGTCTTGTTTGGGTCTCGATAGTATACTTTAATGAATTCCTATCCAAGAACTCCTTGCGGACTCAAATTCGTTGTATTTGGTGAGAAAACACAAGTGAGTGATTTTTGTTAAAAACTTGCTAAATTAGGGAAATACGTTTCAAATCGGCTAGCAGGAGATAATGCTTGTTCATAGTTTAAGACAGTTAATTGATCCATCTTTTCTCTCAGTTTACTGATATATCAAAACATCACAGGAACATGCTGCTTGAACAACTGTCTAGATTACCACATTCTCCTAGTGTGCCATTTCAGAATACACCACCTGTCACAGAAGTCCCTGAAGAGGCAAGTAAATTCACATGTTATGCAATATGAATACTTATTTGTCTCGTTCTAATTATTATGTATACTGTACTTAATTAAACAGGCAGAGGAGCCAATGGAGAAACGCCCAAAACCACGCATATGGAGTGGCCAAGAGTATGATTCTGATGTTGATGAGGAAGAAGAAAAGCCTCGACGTCAAAGCTTCAATGCAAATAACAGTCAAACAAGGTAATGTGTTTGACCTAAATATCTGGGTAACCGTTGAACGACTCACCAATTCTTGTAAAGATTAGAATGAATTGCTTTTACTTTTTTTTTTGAATCTTTATAGTTTTATTTGACTGGGAAACTATAACCATTGTCAGGGATCATGCAAGGGGGGATGTAAAGGACGAAGATATGATGGATGGTGATGCTCCTTCATGAGTTTGCTTCTTTGCAATGGGAATTTGTTGTTATGTGCTGCAGAAACTATCTAGTTGTTACATTTCTCTGAATTAGAAAAACGTAGAAGGGTATTCCAAAAATGCTAACTCATGTAAATCTTCGGTTTCATTGTCTGAGAATGCATCGTGGATGAATTGCGACTTTTGACTGATTTTGGCGCTTGAAGCTTATGTTTTATAGTTGGATCTTATAGAGGTCTATTACAAATGGGCCAACTGCTGTGGTTCATTTTGAGTAATGTCATTAGTTGTTAAAAATCCCTATAGAGGTCCACTACAAATGCATATTAGCCAAGAGCTTGTAAGGATTTATAACATTACCATCTATATGTACTTTGCGGGTCTCGTCTTTTTTATATTTATGGGTACAGGTGGGTGATAAGTCAATATTTATTTGTATAGGTTTAGAGTATAAGGGGTAAGTTTCTGTTGCTTCTAAGTATACATCGATTGTCAAGAATAGCATATTAACATATATCAAATTCTTTAACTTGACATCTTTTCCCAAAATTTAGATTTTTGAAATCACTCTTCTGGTCTCCGAGTAGGTACCAGGCCGGAGGGCCTTCAAGCTTTATTTAAGTTTTTATGTTCCTCTTACTTTTTTTTTTCACTTCCTGCAAGTCCTAATGGTTTATTTTCTTCCCCTGATTTCCATTGTCCACAGAGAGTGATCTTAAACGTATTATCCTGAATCATGGTTGACGCCTCTTAACCGTAGCTCAGACACTTTTTTTTTCTTTTCTTCATCCTTGCTTCTCACCGCTTCATATTTGGTTTGTGCATCGATGTTAGTTTTTGGTTTCTAACCCCCTTATTTATGGTTATATTTTGACTTTTCGTCTTAAGGTCATTTGTCGTAGTAAAACACCAACGGCTTCAATTGTTTACAATCACGTCAGAGGTTCAAGTAGTCTTGTAGTAACAAGTGTTGTTTAATGTATTTGGTACTGTCTTTGCCCTTTTTGTGGTTCATCATCATGTTGTTTTAGCTGAAGGGTTTTGGGTTCGGTTCATACATGATTTACTGTTTATACAAAGAGCTAGTTTCGGCATCTGTACAGTTGGGTTTCCATGTATTACGAACAAGTTCCTCTTACCCTTTATGTATTATCATATTATGACGTCGTAGTAAGCCTTTTTTTATATATTTGAGATGGGATAAAATCATCGCTAATTTTAGGATTACCCATAGTTCTATTCTCAAATGGGTTCAAATCAGGGCACGTCTCAAATGACTTCAAAATTAAAGGTTGTTTCAAACGATATCAAGGTCAAGGCACGTTTTAAAACGGATCAAGGCACACCGCAAATGTGTCCAGGTTCAAGGTATGTTTTTGAGGGGTTAAAGGTCACGACACGTTTCAAAGGGGTTCAAGGTGAAGGGACATCTCGAGCAAATTAACAGTCTAAGCATTTATCTAATAAGTTCACGGCATGCCAAGCATCAAATGGTTCAACTTCAAATATCAGTAGTTCATAACATTCATTCAACTGACTTGACTTTCAAGCATTTAGAGGTATTCTAGTAAAGAGGTAAGCTTTATTTTTGACGGAAAAAAAAAGAAAAAACGATACTTAAATCATCGAACAAAGTTTGTCTACTTAAAAGTTAAAAAACATGTTGTTCTTCTAAATGTTATAAAAATACTTATACTTGTTTTGGGTAAAAAAGGTTGATTGAGCAAATACATTCTATTAATAGTTTCTACCAAAAATGAACAAGAAATATGTGCCTTTGGTTTTTGCCTTATGAAGAGCAGCAAACCAATGTTGACTAGTATCGTTTGCCACACAAATATTACTAGTAGATGATATAAGTTCGTCTATACATTGAATCTCAAATGACCCCGCAAAAGTATACATTTATGCCAATTGTCGACCTATTTACCCTTTTTCCCAAACCATTTCATACAAGATTTACATGTTTGCATACATATCGTAATGTCCTTTTCGGGACATCATCCTCTTCTAAAATCCCATCAAGGTCGGGCCTACGATGTTTGTCACCGTGCTAGTCAAATCATCACCTACTTCCACTGCGGACCTATGTCGTGCAATGTAGTTCTTTTCTGTCACCACTCATTTTGCAACTATCTGTCGAACGTACGTGCACATCTTTTTATATTACTGTATGACATCATAACAAGTAAAATAGTTAAGAAACTTATCATTTTCATGCATGCTAGGTTAAAAAGTTCTCAAGTTTAGTGAAAATTATCTTTAAAGTTCCATTAACATTATGAACTATGAAGTACAAAACATTTGACCACTGTTCATCAAAAGTGGCAAATGTTTGCATCGGGCCTTTTGGGCTCATTTGGCCCCCGGCTCCAGTGTTTTTTTTTTTTTTTTTTTGCTTTGGCCCGGCCCAAGTTTTTTTTTTTTTTTTTAGTTTAGTCCAACATCCAACCCAACTTTTTTTTTGCCTCTATATGCCCCGGCACCAAGTAGTTGTTTTTTTTTTTTTAGTTTAGTCCAACATCTAGCCCAACCTTTTTTTCTCTTTTTTCGCATCGGTTACTTTTTTCCATCGGCCCCAAAAAAGACTTTATAATCCCTCCACCCCACTTTTTCGGCTAAAAATAAGAAGGAAAAAAAAAATTTACGAGACGTGCTTTTATTTTTAACTATTTACAACTTTCTAGCGGCCTGGGTCCAAAAAAAAATGTTATGAGACCGAAAAAATAAATCCGCACAAAATACAATAAGAAAGAAAAAATGCGCCGAACTATTAAAAATGAGACCGAAAAAATAAACCCAAACAAAAAAAAAGCCCCGCAAAAACGCGCGAAAAATTAACGCAGCGCTAGGCCGCGGGGTCGTTCCATTAACATTATGAACTATGAAGTACATGAGACATATGGGCCTAGTTGTTGCTGTTGGGCTACAGGTTTTTGAGCCACAAAAGATGTGGACTATGTTCACTTAAAGACTTAAAAGGATAACATTCTTTTAAAATCATAGAGAATTACTGTTGAGATACATATACCCACTTGTTAATACTTTGACAAATCAATAAATCCTTGGGCCCTTTGACATTTCCACAAGAAAAAAAACACAATATTACAAGTAAAACAAGACAAAATCAAAACTATTATATCAATCAAAATATGTATGGAAAAGGATATAAGTCATATAACATTTGACTTGATATTTATAGTAGAGGGGCTATTTTAGTTCTACAAGTATATATGGGCAGAGGTTATATATATACTTACATTTGATTTTCTACAAACATATGGGCACGGGTTATATTATTTTTGGCTGGAAACTGGGTTTTCTTTACGGTTAAAACGGTTCGGTTAATCGATTAAGACAGTTAAAACAGCTCGAGGAAGACGGTTTAAATGGTTATGTTAATTGGTTAATACGACTAACCAACATTTTTGGGGCTCATGTAAGCTTGCTCAAGAAATTTGCCGCAACCGTTTAAACCATGTCAAATAGAAAGAAGACGCATAAATAATTACCAAGAAAAACGCAATCCATTCATTATATTATACTTCGTAGCTCATTAAATATTTCATACATACAAAATTTATTTCAATTAACAATTTTTTTTGGAAAGCGAAGATATATTAAGGTCACAAAGGCAAACAAAGAAGCTGATACAACTACAAGGCTCCGAGGAGGAGCCCAAGAAAAGAAGAAAGAAAAACCAACAAAAAAACAAAACCCAACTTGAACTCAACAAACTACGAGATGTTCAATTCACCAGGATTATGAATCCAATGCTTCCATGAGAATCGATTATTGGATGCTCTATTTGAGGCCCACATGAGAGACGTCCTTTGGATTAATGAAAATATGTCTTCATTACGAAAGACAATCATGTCATCTAATGAGGGCGCGTGACAAATTTTTTTCCTCCAATTCCAAATATGTCAAATCGCAGTAAAGCAAACAGCATGAAATAGCTTCTTCACCCATTTGTCTTTAAGGAAACTGTTATTTCCAGAAAAGATGTCTGAGGGAGAAGGGTTAAAAGATGAAGGAGAACCCCACCAAATCCCTATTTTAGTCCAAATGCTCTTGATAATAGGACATAAAAAGAAACAATGATCCCTGGTCTCCTCATCCAAGCAACAAAAAGCACACATAGAAGAGGGAAATTGCACGCCCCGTTGCATCAAGTTGGAATTTGTTGGGAGCCGATTTAGATCAACCGCCAAGCGCATATATTCACCTTTCGGGGGACCCATGAGTTCCACTTAAAAGACGAACATCCAGTCTCTATAACAAGGAGATTTGATTGAATAATCTTGCATAGAGACTTCACCGAGAAACAACCTGATTCATCCAAGGACCAGGACCAAAAATCTCCACGAGACATGTTAAGAACCAGCCCACTGATAAGAGAGGATAACATAGAAAGTTCATCCAATGAGCGACCACGAGGCTGTCTTCTCCAAGCCCACATACCTTGCCAAACGCCATTAAGTAAAGACCATCATCAGCGACTAAACAGTTGGTATTCATTTCAAGAGCAAATAAACGCGGAAAGCGAAACTTTAAAGGACCGATATCTTTAATCCAAGCATCATCCCAAAATCGAGTTTGATTACCGCTAGAAACTTTCTTAACCATAAGATTGCTAAGAGAAATTCCCATTTGGTTCAACTCCGAGCAACACCCAATAATATTTGCCCAAACACTAGCTTTCTGCCCAGAACCAATAATAGTCTCAAAACCGCCATCAGAACCATGTATTTTGCTAATTACCTTCCTCCATAACGCGCCCGCCTCATTAAGATAACGCCATCTCCATTTACCAAGAAAACTTAAATTTTTTGTTTTTAATACACCCTACACCTAAGCCGCCATCTTTCTTGTCTGCCAATATTTTTTGCCAACGAACCCAAACAATCTTTTTCTCATTTTCTTTGGAACCCTAGAATAACTTTCTTCTTAAACCTTCAATCCGCGAAATAACCGAAACTGGGGCTCTAAATAGTGAAAGGTAGTATAGGGGAAGACTTCCTAACACTGATTTAACAAGAGTTAACCTGCCACCTTGTATATTAATTGTAATTTTTTAGTAAGGGTATATTTTGATAATATCATTAATGAAATTTCGTTTAATGATTGTTTTAAAAAAAAGATTTATGCATTATTATTTTGTACACGTGGTATATTAAATTGTATTTTTGAATGAGACAATTTTTTATGATATCATTAATGATTTGTAAATATCATTTAATGAGGTTTTAAAGAAGAAAAAAGATGATTTATGCATTATTGTTTTGTGTCATATAGTATATTAATTGTATTTTTTAGTAAGAGGTATTTTAATAATATCATAATTATATGTGTTGAGTTAATATATTGTGCATTAAATAGTTGTAAATATAGCTTTACCTTTCATTTTCTTGAAAAAAAATACTTACTTCTTATAGTAATTGTTGAGGTAAATTTACGTGGGTTGCTTGGGCTTGGTAAAAGTGACCTCATCGATGATAAATGTTGAGCTTAGCTTGGTTCCTCTGGAGCTTGGTCCTTCGTCTCTTAGCTGAGAGTAAGAAAGAGCGCCGTTAGCTCACCCCGAGGTGTGAATCCGAGACCAACTCCGGCGTAAGAGTAAGTATGGTGGTATGAGATAAATGCGGAGAATATAAAGTGTGGTCCGGAGTCAGTATTGTGTGTATCGTCTTGGGGAAATGAGCCCTCTCTTTATACTATGTGGGATTCACTAAAAGACATAACCGTGAGGCTCTCTCTTGGTACGACCTGTCAGTTACTCAACATGTAATAGAGGGGTGACCTCTATAATAATATGATGGAGGGATCAACCCAATGTGATGGGAATGTAGAGCACACAATCCGAACACCAACCAAATCACCAAGGCGAACTTGTAAAACATGTAAACTAAAGATGCACCCATATAACGCCCCTGAATAATAAAAGACAAACTAGAAATAATATAATCTGGTAACATGAAAAGGGAAGCCGCGTGAAATCACTCTCAACGCGAAAAGAGTCGTGACACAGGTGGCCTTCATGCGTCACGTTCCATGGTACCGCCTCCATGACTAGGTGGTAAGATCATGTAAATCATGGTCATCAATGCGTATATATAGCTCGGGCAATAGAATTAAGTCTTGAAATCAAACATGTTAAAGGATCATGCAAAGACATAAAAATGAGGAAGCATATCAGGTCCTGGGGATGAATCATGAAAAGAAAGGAATGTCCTTACTGAAAGGACGGAATATCCGTACCTTATGTCCAGCAGAACAGGAATAGAGAATGGAAAGAAGATGGAAGCTACTCCTGCTTAATAGCGATCAATACATGTTAATGGCATATATAAGCATTACTTGTTCATGATTAAGGTACTCTTTCCCATTTTTTGAACTTTCTATTTTTAGTAACTTTCTATTTTTAGTAACTTTTCTATAATTAGCATGATTCCTGATAGTACGTTCCATGATTAACATATTCCATGATTTTAGTATGTTTTCATGATTAGTATTCTTGTTAAATTGGGTACTTTTCAATAGCAGCTTCTAATTAAGAAGTTTTCCAAAAATAGACTTTCCGTCAATTAACTTTCATAAATGATAACTTTCCCCTGATTTAATAAGTTTTAATGCTTCCAAATGTATCCATGTTGTGCACTTATTGACCTAAGAAAAACATGCTTAAAAATGTCAACATAAAGTTGGTGAATTCACAGGTTTATGTATGTATATTAAGTAGGACCGCAAGATTTAAAGTGTATGACAATGTAACACATACAATATCACAAAACTGTAATTACGATTCCCTAAGCTCATGACACTGAAGCTACAACATGTATGTCTGCAATTTAATGCCAATAATGTGCTCATGTAGATGTTCAACCCGCAACATCCCAAATCTGACATGGTATACGTTTGTTGGTTCAATCCGTCGAACCTAGTGAGCGCTACTCACCTGAGCGGATATGTCAATCCCAAATAGATCTATTTATAACATTCGCATTGTAATTAACAATTCATGATTCATGGGCATAGTGGGTTATCGCTACTTAGGCAAACTCGTAATTTGTTTAAAAGTGTACTTGCGTCCAAATATAAAACAATGCATGCTTCTCACCCCAAAAGTTGTAAATCATTGTAATTGTATAAAAAGGGGTTATGAACTCACCTCAGTGAATGAATTGATTATATAATTCAAATGAGTGAATCGTCACATAAATTCGAATGCAACCTAATTAATTATAGGTCGTATGAGTATAGTGTATTTGAAATAAATACAACAATTAAATTTATAGAGTTATATCACCACCTAATAGTTTTTGTTTAATTTATAAATGTCAAAACAATATTTAATCACGCTTGATTTTAATGTCCAAGTAGCTGTATCCGAAAAAATATTATCTTTGTCGAATAATTGATTATTTGTTAATAACACTTGATTTAATATTTTTAATATTTATATAATGTTATTATATAAATAGTTTAATCATTTTGTAAATAATATTTATAAAGTTAAAAACATGTATACATATTATATAAGTAATGCTACATTGTTTTGTAAGGTTTTTATTGAGACGAACCAACACCATTCATATCAGGAAAATAGTGCACAAGAGTAAAATAGTGCATATAATCTTTATAAGATTGTATCTTTCTTGTTTTAACTCTGTTTTACACGTTCCTTATACTCACGGTTTCGTATTGAGAAAATCTATCAAAATACTATATTTATAATATTTATAAAAATCTGTACATGAACTGTAACAATAAAGTGTTATTTATAAAATTACTTTTTATAAACTTAATTATCGATATCTTGTAAAAATCATAAGTACTTCGTTTTAATTCCGTTTTTCGAGTTCTTTATATGTACGAAATGATGTCGAGATGATCTGTTAGTGCAAATACTACGATATTAAATCTACACAGTCTTGTTTGTTTTGTTGATGACAAACACGTAACTTGTAATACATAACGTAAAATGTACAAGTTACTCGTAATCGTATTTTTTCTCAACATACATCAACATCTCTCCATGTCTCGACTCCTCGTATGTTGCAACACAGGTTCGTACATGTTTGTTATGTTGCATTATGATCAAACCTCTTTTCACATTTTGCATTCACAAATATTTTTATACAAATAAACCGGTTTTAAACAAAATGTTTTACAATCAACTTAGGCTAAGGTTTATTAATGACAAAACATAACAAACCATTTTTCTCAAACCTCTTATTATCTCAAAACATAATTTCTTTACTATCTCCCAACTTTGTAGAAAAGCACATGCAACTTGAAAAAGTGTACAAATCTTTTTAAACCCTAACTTTACACAAAATCATCTTACACTTATTAATTTAATTACTTCATTTAGTATATAATCAAATGCAGCAAATCCAAGGAAAATCTCATAAGATTACACAAGATATCTCAAGATTTTGCAAATCAAAATCCGGATTTAGTTACTGTATTCCGGTGCCCTTAGTTTTGCAAGCCGGTGCCCTCTATCAACAGCACCGGCAGAACCGGCATACAGTAAACTTTTTGGCTATAAATACCAAGCCATTTCTCATGTTTTCACACACATTTTCTCTGCATTTCTCACTCATTTAGATCAGTAGCAATAGTCATTAAACACCCTCATTCTCATGTGATCATAATGCTTCTAACATTCATCTTGTTGTAAGCATACTCTTATGATGATCCAACCAAAGCAAGCCTTGAAGATCTTGCCATTTCCATCCACCATCAAACATACCCATATGAAGATCTACAAGATTGGAGATCTCATCATCTACATCCATTTAAAGGCTTCTCATCAATGGAAGTTAATTTAGATTAGGCATTCATATCCATTAGACACATTTGTCGTGGATCATCATTGTATACTCATTTGTATCATCTTTTGTACCATTTGATTTAGACTAGATGGTTTATGTGTTTGTGCCATAAAACACAAGGTTTGTTATGTTGGGCCATAAAACATAACAGGGTTTTAGGTTGGTTCTACCCTTTGTGTAAGAACCCGGTATTTAGCTTTGTACCGGATAAAGTGTAAGCGACGATGGGTTGGTTCTCCCGGTGATTAGGACTCGGTATTTAGCTTAGTACCGGATAAAGTGTAAGCGACGTTGTGTAAGGTTTTCTCCGCCGAAAAGGGAGCATGTTGATCTAGTGAAGTAACTCTCGAGTTGGGTACTCGGGGAGTGGAGTAGGGCGGAGAGGAGCTCCGTGACCGAACCACTATAAATCATCGTGTTCGGTTTGCTTTCTCTTTACATATCGTTATTTCTTTACTTTATAATTATGCTTCTGTTATTGCTTGATGTTTATGCTTGTTTACTCGATATAGTCATGGACTATTATTAGTACTTTTCCTATTAAGTCACGATTGTTCGGGCATTTGATACAAAAAGTTTTTAGATTTTAATCGGAAACGTATTCACCCCCCCTCTACGTTTTCCACAATTGGTATCAGAGCCATGTGGCTCTAGTTTTCAAAACAAATGGTTTTCAAAACCGAGTACGATCCGTGTATCAAACTATCCGAAAAGCGGGACTTAATATGAAAAGTATGTCGTTGTTTTATTCTTAGAAGTCTTGATTGTTGAATATCGTTGTTATACAAGCTTGAATAAGGTCTAAAATCTGTTATATAAGTTTACCTTAAAGCCTACCAAGTGTTGACTCTTTTCGTCGGGTCAAAATAAGCGTTTTTGGAAAATTCGTTCAGACCGGCGGTTCTGTTCGATAACAAGCCGGTTCCATTCAAGGAACAGAACCGGCCAGCCGGTTCTATAGTACGCTTTGCAAAAATTTGATCAAGTTTAAAATGTCGTAAAAACTTAACCGTAAATCCGTACGAGTCGTGCCACCTACCGTTTCGAGGATAAATGAGTCTACTTTCTAATAAAATAGGTTAGAGGTACTGAGTATAGGTTTAAGTGAGTCGAAATTTCAAAATACCATAAAGTGTCCAATGAGCTTTGTTTTTTTGGTTTTGATGTTGGCTCAAGAAGATTTCCATCTTCACTGTGAAATAACTAAGGTATCACTCTGATGTTCTTGAAATTATAACAAGATTAGCTAGGACTTAATGATCAAAATGTTGTATAATGAATGAACCAACATTTTGTATATTGGAATTTGTGTCCTAGTGAGATTTTTGATGAATCTCGTTGGCTCTAGACTCTATAAGTACACATTTGTTATTTGGTAGTCAGAGGCTGGAGTGGATTGCCACCTTTTCAATATCAACGATCTCGAAATGAGAAAGTCGATAGAAACAAGTTGTACTTCGTGAGAAATGAAACAAGTGTCTTTCAAGAGACCTTGAGTGGTTAGGGAGGGTTGTGCATTGCATCACTGGGTCCATGATGACTTGTCTTTAATATCAGAATCATCTTTGTGATTACCGATAGATTATGCATTGACCGGTTTCTGCCTCAGGTTGTATGGAGGGCTTCTTTATTTACACCCTTTATCGTTACAATTCTTTTTCATTCTTCAACCCCTTCAATGCTTACCGAGACTTCATAGCTAACACCTTTTTGGGATTGTTCCAGTGTTAGCTCTGTCTCAGTCGGCATTATTCCCATTCTCACTTTAATCCTTTTTTCAATCATACCTAAGGACTTCTATTCTATCTAATGGAGTGTCCCTAGGTAGATCCCTCCGGTTCTGGCTGGATCATGGAACAAATATACCTAACCTTAACCGCCTTATAACTCTTTGAGAAAACAACAATTGGTCGGTCTTTGGGGTATTGCCATGAAGATCCATAAATCTATTTGAAAAAAACAATCAACGTGTCTAAGATATCATTTATGACACATTGAGAGTTTTCAGAGTTACCAAAAAGCTCCCCTACACATATGCACCATATTATGAAAGAGTTTTGCACATGCGAGGTTTGGGAACGCACTTATAGATTGAAGATCGTATCCATTATTAATCTGTATTGATCACATTTTAATCACTATTCTCCCCCTCAAAAATTGCATATGTGTTTACAATTTTTGACAATTAGTGAATTAAAAACAAGTTAATGTCCGGAATTCACATGAGTCTACCTAAGTCTTGGGAGAACAGGAGTGCATGCAGAATGAATCATATTATAATACCCCCCTCAATTATAGAATAGATTGAAAACTTGGAGTGAGAGTTTGTTGAGCACACAATTTTGAAAGAATTTGAAATTTTCTTTTTGAAAATATCTTGAAAAATTGTGCTCAATAGGAAAATATGTGAGATATATCTTATTTACCATCATTTTCCTTAGTACTTCTCTTGAGTATTCAAAACTTTGAATGTTTATATGACTTTGCTCAAGACCGAGAAGATATGAACTTCCCGTTGTTTAGGATAAATAGACATAAATGAACATTTTCCTTTCATTGGAGACTGAGTCCTAACATGACATTTAGTTAGAAGTCGTAAATAAAAATTTGAAGAGACATGTTTTGAAAACTTGTGAAACTCTCGCTCGAACTTCATTTACACACACGTGTCAATATTAATCAACATTTCTAGGTGCGTAAATATTATCGATTGTCGAGAGACATGTCGAAGAAGATTATTTTTGGTATTTTTGAAATTTTTTTGATTTTATATTTTGTTTTTATAGGTTTTATATTTTTATATTTTCTTTTTCTTGGTTTTATATTTTTGTATTTTGTTTTTTTGATTAAATATATACAAAGAATTATCGAGATTTTGCAAGACGTTCAAGTTCTTGAGGAGACAAGCTGCGCATACCAAGGCGACAAACCAAATAAGTGAATCGATCCACTGGAAGAGCTTTGGTGAAGAGGTCGGCCAGTTGGTAATCCGTCCTGACAAAATACAGTTCAATCGTACCATTTTCAACGTGTTCCTTTATGAAATGGTAGCGGACAATGATGTGTTTTGTTCTTGAGTGTTGGACCGGGTTGCAGGATATGGCTATGGCTGATTTTGAATCACAATATATTAGAATCTTGTTGAAGTGAAAACCATAGTCCGTTAACTGTGTCCGCATCCAAAGGACTTGGGCACAGCAAGCGGATAGAGACACATATTCTGCTTCCACGGTAGATAATGCCGTACAGTCTTGTTTCTTTGAGGACCAGCTAACCAGCTTTTCGCCTAGGAATTGAGCACCACCGGAAGTACTCTTGAAGGTGTCTTTACATCCCGCATAATCAGCATCCGAAAATCCGGTTAGTTCAAAACCAGAATCCTTCGTATACCAGCGACCCATATTAACAGTTCCCCGGAGATAACGAAAGATCCTTTTAACCTCTTTGAGGTGCTTCTCGGTTGGCTTAGCCTGGTACCGAGCACATAAACAAGTAGCATGTACAATGTTTGGTCTACTAAACGTAAGATACATTAGAGCACCAATCATGCTACGATATTTCGTTGCATCGATTGGAGACCCATTTTGATCAAGGTCAAGCTTGTCTTTGATCTCCATTGGAGTACCAACGGGATCACATGATTCCATTACATATTTTTTAAGGATTTCTAACACGTAGTTGGACTAGTTTATGAAGATGCCACAGGGGGATTGGTTAACTTGTAAACCAAGGAAAAACATCATTTCCCCCATCATCGACATTTCGAAGCGGCTTTTCATGAGGTCAGAAAATAGTTGGGTATACCTAGAGTTTGTAGAACCAAAGATAATATCATCAACATAGACCTGTACCACTAAGATGTCGTCGTCGAAGCGCCTTATAAACAACGTTGGATCAATGGTGCCTTTAAAGAAGTGATTCTGTAGAAGAAACGTTGACAATTCATCCTACCATGCCCTTGGTGCCTGCTTTAACCCATATAGTGCCTTCTTTAACTTGTAGACATGGCTTGGATGATCAGCATCGATGAAACCTTCAGGTTGACACACATACACATCTTCTTTTAATGTACCATGCAAGAATGCAGTTTTCACGTCCATTTGAAACACAGTGAATGATTTGTGTGCAGCATATGCCAAAAATATCCTGATAGCTTCCATTCTAGCAACCGGAGCGAAGGATTCTTCGAAATCTATTCCTTCCTCTTGGCGGTACCCTCTCACAACCAGACGAGACTTGTTTCGGATGACCGTGTTCTCTTCATCATGCTTGTTCTTGAATAACCATTTCAAAGTAAGGGGTTTGATGTTATCTGGAGCAGGAACTAACACACATACATCATGTAACGCCCCGACCCAAAAGGGTAGAAGTATTACAAATATGGTGTGACATCAAAAGCATTCATAATCATAACACAAGCATAAACAGCGGAAGTCTTAAATAAATAACCAAAGGAAATAAGTCAACACGACTTAAGGTACATAAGTTCTCAAAGGATAAACATATCCAAACGAAATAACAAATGTCTTGAAAAGAAACAATTCATATATCAAAACTAAGATCTCTAGGGTAAGTCCACACTCAGCACTCATAACCCGAAAGTAAACCCCAGCTCCTAGCTTAGATACCTGCCGCAGGAAAAGAAAGTGCGGCTGAGCTTACAAAGCCCAGTGAACAGATATATATAATCGAATGCAAAAGATAACGGATAATCAAAGGATACGATATAAGGTACAAAGGATATCACAATACATGATCAACGGGATACAAATATAAGGTAAGACAAATCAGAAGTAAATTCATAGTGTAAGGTAAGATGAATCAGAGAATCAAATTAAGTTCAATCACCAAGCCCAAAACACATTATCATATCATAGAAACCATGGAGTAGCTAGCTCACAATGTGCAAGACGTGGATTGCACCAAACATCAGTCCACCCAAATATCAAATATCAATGTCATAATCCATCGAACACTACAAAACAAATCTAGGATGCATCCAAAATGCCCTTAAACAAATAACGAGTCTTCAAAATGCGCATATAATATCAATGGGGTACGGCGTGAGAAATCACTCACTCACACAAGAGTCCTGCCAAAGGTGCATCAATGACACGGCCATGTTACACTTCATGTCTAGGAAACAAATAGTGGCTTGGTTTCTCAACTGAAGGGTTCAAAGCAAAGTCATATCAAGTTCATTTCAAAGGTAATCATAGCAAAGGTCAATGCAAAGGTTTCAAATATCAAAGATCAAATAACAAAGTAGCATAGCCAGTGGTTCAAAAGAGAACATAAAGACATGATCATATAAGAGAACCAAAATTAAAAGCTCAGAGCAAATGGTAAGCAAATCCCATAAGAAAACAAAGATAGAAAGGAATATATCATGAGAAACCTTAAGATAAGGTCAAATATCTGTACCTTATTCCGAAGCAAAGCAAAAGCAAAGAAACACAACAGGACTATCAAATCACTCCCTCTTACCGGACCTAAAGAAATGATGACTTGAATTACCATACCATTCATTTAAGTTAACTTTCTATTTTTAAGTAACTTTCTATTTTTTAATAACTTTCCATTTTTTAGTAACTTTTCTATTTTTTAGTACTTTTCCATTTTGGAGTAACTTTCCATTTTTAGTAAAGTTTCCAAAATTAGTAACTTTCCAAATTAGTATATTCCACATTGAGATTCTATTAAAGTATTTTAGAATATGTTTATGTGGACTTAATATGCCAACCTACAAGCTTAGGGTTTAATATGACAACTTTCGCATTTTAGGGTTTAATATGTGCAAAATCAACAATTTCAAGGTTAAAAGGGTACATATCAATGTATTCACATTTATTCAGATTATACTTTCATTTTATGTATTTACAGCAAACACTTAATTTACACAATTTACATATTTAGCCCTTTTTGTTTATTAATTATTTAACATATCTTTAAATTATCCATGAATACAAAACAAGCCCTTAAAGATTCAAATATACAAAATCATACTTATACATTAAATACAAACCAACCTAATAATTTTCAGAATTTACAATTCAGTCCCTTTTGATTTTAATTAATTAATTTCTAATACATAATATATGTAATTAACTCAATTTAATCCAAAATAATATCAAATGACATTTTATACCCCCCAACTTATTTTATACAGAATATATTAAATATAATAACATGTCTAAAACAGACCCCATAGTTTCAGAAATTACAATTCAAGTCCTTATACTTTTAATATCATTTCGGCTAAGTAATAAAATCCACAAAACCCTAATTTAATTTTCCCCAATCACAAACACAATTATTATTCAATCATTGGCATTAAATGCACCTGGAAAAAATAGAAAAACCCTAACCCTAATTCATTTAAACATTTTTCTTCCCCTTTTTCCTTTTATTCGAAATCGGCAAACCAAATTAAATCCCAAATAAATATTTCGAATCTTTTATAAATTTTTCCAACAATTGATCTGAGTCATATATGATATAAAAAACCCTATAAAAATATAAAATCAATTTTACAAATAGTTTTTAAGCCGATTTCATAATTAACTAAAAATTAGGGTTTCTAATATGTTTTAATTATTTCGAGCAATATAAAATGCATGAACATTTTTCCCATGCATAGATCGAATTAATATGATGAAAAGTGAGTTATAAAAATACCTTTGATGATCCTTAGTGATTTTATGAATTTATGCTATTCGGTTGCTTAATTCGAACCCAAAACAATACCACGATCGAACCAAGCTTTAAACAACCTTCCCACTATTTTTCCCACAATCCTTGACCTTCAAAACACCCAAGAAAAATCGTGCTTGCCTTGGAAAATTTTGTGCCGCCTCCTTTAGGTTTTTAGGGTTTTCGGAAGTTTGGTTTTAAGAAATTTACAAATGAAAAATGTAAAAGAGATATAATAAAAGGGATTATGCCGAGTTTTAGGGTCTTTCAATTAGACTAAAACTGATTTTTAACTTTGCATGAATATTTTGTATTTATCCTATTTTCATTTTATATTAATTGTATTATATAAATAAATAAATATACATATTTTCGGCATATATATTTATATACAATTATTAATTATTTTTCTTACATAACATAATGTATTTTAATCTTACAAAAATTTCATAATTGCCATATTTTGTATTTTTATAATTTCTAACATTTAAATGAAATTTATTTAAGCTTTTATGGATTTTCTTGCATTAGGGGTATTTTGGTAATTTTACACTTGTTGAGATTTTTTAGGTTTTACAACTTCTTCCCCTCTAAAAAAAA
>BQNB010046895.1:0-40486 GCA_026074375.1 Tanacetum coccineum | reverse complement strand
ATGATACATTGGGAGTCAATAAATGAAGAGTCAACACTTAAGATTTAGGGTCTTATTACACTTTGGGGACAATTGTTATAAACCGAAATCATTATCTATATTGTTAAACAATATGAAGCTATGAGCTTATGTAACAAACGAGTATTTTGTTAATCCAATGTATCTTTTTCAAACGACACGTTTAGTAGTCGTTCTCAGATCTTGTGCTATTGACCCAATAATGTAATGCTCTCAGATATTCAAACAATCCGCTGCGTGCTCAGATTTGAGGGTGTTACAGCTATGAGATACATCAGATATCCAATCATACTGCGATATTGGGTCTGGTCAACAGGGATCCCTGAGAGGTCTTCATCCAGTTTTGTTCGCTCCACCATGGGAGTGTCAACAGGGTCACTTTTATGAAGTTCAAATTTATTTAAAATATCATTAGCGTATTTAGATTGATTTATGAAAATGCCTCTAGGATTTTGAGAAATTTGTAAGCCTAAGAAAAAGGATATTTGACCCATCATCGACATTTGAAATTTAGAGCTCATTTCATTAGAAAAACGGTCACAATCTCTGGGATCAGTCGAGGCAAATATTATATCATCAACATATATTTGAACATGAAGAGTGTGTTTGCCTGTTGTCCGAATGAACAAGGTTGGATCGACTACACCCTTGGAGAATCCTTGAGCCAGAAGAAACTTCGACAAAGTGTCATACCATGCCCGAGGTGCCTGCTTCAACCCGTAAAGAGCTTTCTTCAGACGGTAGACATGATGTGGACGATCTGGGTCAACGAAGCCTTCAGGTTGGCTAACATATACTTCTTATCTTTAGACGGTAGACATGATGTGGATGATCTGGGTCAACGAAGCCTTCAGGTTGGCTAACATAGACTTCTTCTTTAAGCTCGCCATTTAAGAATGCAGTTTTCACGTCCATTTGATAAACTGTCATGTTTTTGCTGGCAGCATTGGCAAGAAATATTCTGATGGCTTCAAGTCTGGCGACCAGGGCGAAGGATTCTTCAAAATCAAGACCTTCTTCTTGACGATATCCTTTTGCTACAAGACGTGCCTTGTTTTTCAACACATCACCATACTCGTCAAGTTTCACCTTATAAATCATGGCACAGTCCGGAGGTGGCACTAATTCCCATACGTCTAGTCGATCAAATTCATGGATTTCATCTTGCATGGCTTAAAACCAGCAGTCTTCAGTAACAGCAGATTTGAAGTTTTTTGGTTCGACTTTGGACAGTACTGAATTGTAGAAGCACCACAAAGCATCTGTAGCAAGCTGTTTCCGAGTGGATACCGGTCGAGAAGGGTTCCCAATAATATTATCAAGAGGATGAGAGTCGGTCCATTTGCGGAGATGTTCATGAGGTTGAGTGGATTGGTTGGGTGTAGTAATCGTGAGTATCCCAGAAGATGATGCTTCAGAGTTCGGGTCTGGGGCGAACACATTAACAAATGGTTCGTGCTCAGTTGCAGCAAATGGATTTACTTCAAAAGAATGCTCAGTTGCAACACCGTGATGTACCGAAGATGATTGATGAGCCGAGGATGATGGTGAATGACTGCCTGATGGTGCATCGTGATCAAAGGAGATAGATACTGATGGACCGGTTGGAATGACCAGGGGTGGAACTGCGGGGACATGAGGCATCTGATGATCACCCATTGGAGTCTCAAAATATTCATCAAACATCGGTTGAAACAACAACTCCAAATCTTTATTGGTGGGAGGTACATATGGAATAGCGGGAGCAGAATTAGGTACAAGCCCTGAACTTATAGGTCCAGGCGTCAAAAGGTTAGGATTGGGTCCTGAACTGGAGTGTACAGGAGCCGTTTGCTCAGTCAGCTCATCGAATGTAACGTGAATGGTTTCCATTATTTGTCGGGTCCGTTTGTTGTAGATTCTGTAACCCTTCCTGTTTGGTGCGTAACCAACAAAGAACCCAATGTCTGCTTTAGCTTTTAATTTGCCAAGATCTTCGCTGTCGTTTGTTTGGTACAGAGAGTCCCCCCCGAAAAATTAGCCCCCAAATATACGTAGGAAAGAAAGATCCGGCTTCTTGTCATGCACTAGTTCATATGGGGTTTTGTTGTGAAGAGTATGTATAAGGGATCAGTTTTGGGTGTAACAGGCAGTAGCTACAACTTCTGCCTAAAGAAACAAGGGAGCTTTGGAGAATATCAGCATTATCCGAGTAGCTTCAACAAGAGTGCAATTCCGTCGTTCAACAACGCCATTCTGCTGAGGAGTTCTCGGAACGGTCTTCTCGTGGGTAATGCCAATGCTTTCATAGAAATCTATCAAATCTTTATTAACGAATTCGGTGCCATTATCAGTCCGCACGAATCGGACAATTTTATTGAGACCGACTTGAAGTTGTTTTACAGATTGATTACAAAAATGGTAGTCTCATCTTGGATTCATGATACTTCACCCATGTAAACCTGGAGTAGTCATCCATGTGAAGGGTGTGTAAAACATCTTCCTATTTATACTCTGCACTCTTAGCGGTCCACATATATCCATGTGAAGGGTGTGTAAAACTTCTGTAAATTGGTGTTAATCGTCTGGGTTTGTGGTAGATTTTCCTGCTCTTTCCCCCCCATGTTTGACATGCCGACCACAAAATGTTCCTTTTCAAACCTTTAACCGAGGGTAAACCTCTAACAGATCTTTACGAGCTAGATTATTGAGAGTGCCAAAGTTTAAGTGATTCAGGCGACAATGCCATAACCAGGATTTGTTCTTGGAGGCTTTAGACAGTAAGCAAATGGGAGAGGACCTCATCATTATCTTCAACAGACAAATGGTATAAGTTCGTACCAACGACCTCTTAATTCGTCGACACACTTCTAAGGTCGGACGAAGGCATGAGTGCTTTTGAAAGGCCAGCTTCAAAGATCGAATCACAAAATTGACCTGACCAGAGACAGGAAATGGTTATGTCCAAGTTCTCTACATAGGTATACCCTAGAAAATTACACTGTACCAATGACATAATCCCATATCTCATAATTGCACCGCAAATTGGTCTGTTTTCCGAATCGAACAGTCCCAATAAACATTTTCACGTAATCCCTGAGCCTGGTGAACGATCTCAGTATAGTTTTTGAGCAGCCTTAGTCCAAATACCAGAGAACGATCTGTACAACCTGCATTTAAACAAAGGCAAAAATGGAGAGTTAGATACATTGGATCCCCAATTGCAATTGGGGTCCAGTTGGTTAGTGCACGCAAGATTATATGCTACAGGGACGGTCGGCCGTACGGGTAGGACTCGGAAAAAGTGGGTACGGCCCCCCCCCCCCCCCCCCCCCCCCCCCCCCCCCCCCCCCCACTCAAGGAGGTGGGCTAGGCCCCGCAGCATGGTTAGGCAATAGTTTCCTGTGTGTATTTGTGTCGGATCAGCTGAATAAAACAGTGACGCTTAGGAAGTAGAACTCTAACTAAAGGAGCACTGTCTGCCTAACGAGAGAAGTCTCACCCGTGGGCTTCCATTGTTTTGTAGGCTAAGACCTTAGGTGGAGGTATTCCTAGTTAAAGGGCCACTTGATTCCTAAAGGTATAGGCTGTAAGTGTGTTACCCACGGCATGGCGATGTTGCGTAAACAATTTCCTTGTGGCCTTCCAAACTTGCTTAACGTGCTTAACTCGCCACACTTTAGTGGCAGAGGATTGCTTCACACACATCTCAGAATGCACAACACATTGATCATGATTAGCAGAAATTTAGCATTTGTTACAAGTTTTGCAAGAAGTATTAGAATTCGAATTAATTACAGTTATGCTATAGCTAATACTAGAATCGAACAACAATTTCTTATGTTTCTCAATTCGACTATTATCCTAGATTGGGCTTCTACTTGTTTCAAGGATTTTAGCTGGCATTGGTCCTATCTTTCTTTGTATTTCTCCTAGGCTTTGATCCTGCTAGCTGCTGAGGCACTTTTATCCTGTAGAGGGGAATTCCTAAGTTGTTTGTCGACAGTTATTTTTTAGGCTCAACTTGTGGTGTGTCTTTGTGTTATGAGTCGTGGTTTTCATGTAGGTTCGCAAAAGTAACTCCCTTTTTCCCAAGAGCTCATAAACAATCCGAAATCCCCTGAAGTAGTGAATTGGTAGAGGCATTTTGTTTATTGCGCGGGCCAAAGTCTTTAGGACACGTGCCTATTACATATTCTAACAGCTCCTGAGAGTGTTTAGTGTAACGGCAAGCAGATGCAAGAGAGGTATCCAATGGTTTTTCTACCTTAGCTTCCTCTACTATTTCACGAAGGGTTTCTACATTTTCCTTAAGGCGTTTGATATAGTGTAGATGCACTTCTCGATTCTTCTTGAGTCGAGAGGGAATTGGTTCAACATCTATAGGATATCTACCAGGAGCCAGCACCTTAGGTTTACAATCAGGTATAGTGACACATTTGGAAGTCTCTCTAAGTTGATCCTTAAGGTGTTCAATTTCAGATAACAAAGAGTTATTCTGGTCAGTGGTTTTGGCACGCGTTATTTTAATTGAATCATACAACTCCTTATAATGCTGCTTAACTTTTGCATTTTCTGCCCTAAAGCATTCATTGAGATCGTGAAGGGCATTGAGCTTTGCAGTTAAATCTTTGTTCTGAGAAACTAAAGCCTTAAGGTCAAAAATGGGATCTGTATCACTATTCTTCTTTGTTAAGCGAGAGATCTTCTCCTTTAATTCACGAATCGTATTGCCTCGACTCTGAATCTGTTCATTTAGTTTCCCAATCACAAACAGTGAATCAAATGAAGGAGCATCCGAAGATGTCACTGGTTTTTTGTTTCCAAAACGTTCTTTGAGATTTTGATACTTTAATTGTAAGTTGAAGTGTTCAACTTCAAGTTTGGAAAAATGTTTTATCATTGAGTCGTGATCATCATGTTGAATCTTGTTTCTCAGATTAAAATTTTTAGATTCAAGGTCGGCAATACGTTTCTGAGCACTAGTGAAAGCATCATGCATGTCAGAAAATCTAGACACGTTTAGTACAGAATCCGTTGCAGTATAAAACACATCTTTGGACAAACATTCAGCAACTAAGTTCTCATTGGTGATGAGAAGGTTTTTCCGTTCAATCTCACCAACTCAGTATTCCCTTTGAATGAGTTGTCTCATTCTGGTCCACTTCGGCTTCCAAATTTTCAAAAACGGCTTTCATTGCCCTAACTTCAGTGACTAGAGATTTTTGAATTCCTTCAAAATGTTCTTTGAGTAGATTGAAAAATGGAATTACTTTGGTTAAGTAACACCTTTTTGTTTGTTCAAAACCCCTTTCCCCTTCAGTTATGCCCGTTGGTGTGATACGCTTTTTACAAGTTTTCTCAAAATCCCAAAATAGTTGAGTAATTACATACAGACCAATATTTACTTGACTTGTAGTTGGAAAGGTTCTTAAGGGATACCAGATTGGGCCGGAATTTTGGGAGGTACACATTGCAGGTGGTAGGACAGGCAGGGGTGTTGCATTGGCCTTTAGCTCTTCGGTCTTTCGTTTTGCTAGATCTATGGACCAAAATACTTGCTCAGGTGTCAGTTGAGTCTGGGGGTGAATGTTGCATGAAATTTTCTTTTTGAGTAGTTAGGATGGCGTAATGTTAACCCTTTTTCCACAAGACAGAGTATTATTTTCACATGCAGTTTATTCCTAGTTAGCTTCAGCTAACTCTAATTCTTCCTCAGACGTTGATACAATTACTGGCACATGATGAGGCTTAAGAAGTTCATCACCATCATATAGTACCGGTTGGGCCTTTTTGGCCTGTCTAAGGTAAAAAGGGTTCTAGGCACCATAGTGGCATAGTTTTAGTTCTTTTGATCAATACACCGAGTAGGATGTAAACATCCAGATGGACAGTTTTGAATGGATTGATCTTATGAGTGAAGCTTTTTCTAAGTTTATTGTTAAGGTGGATTTCAAAATTGCGGAAAAAGTAGTAAGGTGTTTAGACTCTTTCTGTTTAAACTCTTGTTTCAACGTCGTTACTAGTTTCTTCAAATTATCTATTATTTTCCATAGTTGACTTAAGTTGTAACTTGAGAAGAATGAAGTTCCTTTTAAGATTTTCTTCCATTTTATTGATGAATTTGAATAAGCATAGCATATGATAATCCATTCGTTGTTCACGTTCAGTCAAGCCCTTCAAATTAGCACGTTTGCTCATAGAAGGCAACCTGTTACTTGATAGATCTTTATTTTCAGTGGTCTATTGGGTCATGAGGGATTCGAACGCATCATTAACAGGCGGATACCATACACTATGTAGGGCGGAAGTGCCACAAATTGGTACACACAAAAATTTCATTGATCGACAAATATTGTTCATTATGGAATAACATTATCGGTTACCCATATGGGACATAGTTGTGTTATATACCATCTGAAGGTTGTATTTATTAGGAATCTCATGTTCGCTCTGATTAGAGACACTGATGATCATAGCATTTCTAGTTTTATGATACATCGATAATGATTGATGCATTGGAATTTTTGGACCAGCTTGAGGATTTGTTGACCCGACTGCGGGACAAATTGGCATGAATATTGACTGAGCAGGTCAGGTTCCATCATAACATTCAGGACTCAAAAGCGTCACATTCATCTGCCTGGAAGATGTTATCCTCATTCAGAGCTAAGTCTTGGACTGGTTGATTATCCACATCTGCATCAAAGGTGTTGCCCTGTTTCAACCAGCCAGAAAGAGTAGTTTCATCTTTCATCCCATAAACTGCACCATTCTCTTGGGCTTGCATCAGCGACACCTTGTCCTTGAAATAATCAAAATTATATGGACGCTTTGGCTGAGTACAGTTCCTTGCAATATGTCCAACTCCATTACAATTATAACACTTGACCGGTTTCCCTTGACCAGCATTGGCAATTCCAACATCTATTTGTGCTCCCTGGCCATTTCCTGCTGTCCATTTCCCCGTAGGCAAACGACTCTGTTCTGTTCTGTGCCCTTGACATTCTGAACTTACAACCCGACCATCTTGAAATAGTTGCTTGATTCCGGGTGTTAGATGGGTTTCGAAGTTGATTGGTGGTCTGGAGGAAGCGGGGTTGCTTTAGTAAGGTTGGGAAAGGTTTCAAGCTGCCATTTGTTTGGTAGGTTGTCTAGTATTTCATCAGTTTGTCTAAGCTATTGAGTGTATCTAGAGTCAATTTGTGATAATTTTCAGGAATTGTGGATTATTGTGCGTGATATAAGGGTTTGTTGATGAAGAGGGACAGCCAGGGATATTGATGAGACTGGACATTGTGTGATTGGGCATGAGGTTGGGGACGTGATTACAAATTGCAAGTTGATCATTCATTACAGGAGTGATTTTTCTCTCAATAATCAGTCGATCTTGAGCAGCATGCTTCTCATGTTGTTTTAAGTATGCATACAGTGTTCGTGATTTGTCTCTTTCAGACTTTGTTGAGTTTAATGGCTGTCACGAACCTATCCCAGTCAGATACCTATTGTTCACGAACTTGGATTCAGTCCGTAAAATGTAGGCATTGTTATTCTGATATTCCTCATGTCGTTGACCAGCTTGTGAAAGCGAACATAGTACTCATTGATATTTTCACTTGGAAGCATCTTGAACCTCTCAAACTCATCGTACAAATGAGATTCTCTATCTTCTTTTGTGAGTTCAGAACCAGCCAGTGCATTTTGGACGTTGTCCCAAAAATGCCTTTTGATTTTAATGTTGTGATTGAGGAGCTTGTAGATATCTTTGGGAAGTCCTTGAAGCACAATATTGGTGGCACGGACATCTGCATAGTATTGTTTCTTCTCTGTGTCACTAAGGTCCTCATATGTACGAGGCCTTTCTGGTCCAAGAAGGACACCTCCCTCAGGGGTAGTTTTGAGGGCATCCCTTGTGGTTGCAAGCTCAAATGGTCCTTGATCAATCGTTGCAGAATTGCACCCCAATCCATTTTCCTTTCCCCTACAGTACAATCGGATTCGTTGTGACCATGATTCGTAATCAGTCCTATCGAGCATAGGAGGGCGGGTATCGGAACCTGCCGCTTGAATATCATCTGAATTACTAGACATGGTTGAGTACTTGTATTATGATAAACTTTGGATCGGTACAATGATTAGTGATTGTATGTTAAAAGTGATGATTGTTTGTTTGATTAGGTGATTTGGTTGGGTTGAAATAAGTTAACGTAATGAAGATAATGAAACTTAGGCAAAACGCAGTGAAGAACCCTAGACAAAACGCAGTGAAGAATGAAATTTTGCCAGAGTAACTTTTTATCAAAACGCAATATGGTCTTCAAGCAAAACGCAATGGAGGTCTTGAGCAAAACGCAGTGATGTTGAAGCAAAACGCAATGATGAATGAAATTTTGCCAGAGTAACTTCTTATCAAAACGCAATATGGTCTTCAAGCAAAACGCAATAGAGGTCTTGAGCAAAACGCAGTGATGTTGAAGCAAAACGCAGTGATAGCTTGAAGCAAAACGCAATGAGGTCTTGAAGCAAAACGCAGTGAGGTCTTGAAGCAAAACGCAGTGAGGTCTTGAAGCAAAATGCAATGAGGTCTTGAAGCAAAACGCAGTGAGGTCTTCAAGTAGGCAAAACACAACCTTCAATAACCAAAACGCAGTGACCAAAACGCAACCCCAAATACAACAAAACACAGTACTGTTGTATGAAACAAAACGAAAAAATGCAGCGTACTATTTGAGGCAAAACGCAATGAAGAATGTCTCAGAGAGGCAAAGCGCAGTGAAGAAAAATACGAACTTTTTCACCTAAAAACAACTAAAAAATCACCCTTTTGAACATTTTTGCTTGGTTTCTTTTGTACTACTTGATCCTAGAAGTTTATAACAACTATAAGAACACTAACTTTAACATCACAAATGTGAGAATTAAAGAGTGTCAAGAAAAAGACCATAAACCTTCAAAAACTAAACTTTTGATCTAACCAACAAGAATACCTCACCACAATCTATCTAATCATCCCATGGGCTCTAATACCAATTGATGTATATTGGATATCATAACACAAGGTATGGATTAAGGGTTGGCCGAATTTCTAGAGAGAGAAAATGGGAGTTCTAGTGAGAGAAAGTCACTTAGTGTATGCTTGCTATAAAATGAACATCCAACCCCTTCCCATGGCTGGAAAGGGGCTATTTATACAAGAGTTTGGTGCCCCTAAATGGGCCATGGAGTGGGCTAACAAGTGGGTAAAGACCCGGCCCAACACCATAAGTCGTACGGTAACTAAACGATTAAAACTAAGACTACGAGCTAACCTATGCTAGATATAACACGGGGTGACCGAGTCTTTTACATGGATTTTCATAATCCTAACAATTCTAGATGCACAAGTTGAAGTAATCAAGGAAGAGAATGTTAAGGATGAAAACCTTCATGGTATAGAAAAGGAGTTCGAGACTCGTCTAGATGGAACTCGATATTTCATGAACAGGAGTTGGTTACCACATTTTGGTGGAATAAAGGATTTAATCATGTACGAGTCACATAAATCCAAATATTCCTGCCACCCCGGTTCTAAAAAGATGTACCATGATCTTAGGAAGCTATACTAGTGGTCGAACATAAAGGCAAATATTGCAACGTATGTTAGCAAGTGTTTAACATGCTCGAAGTTGAAAGCCGAGTATCAAAAGCCATCCGGTACAATGGACTTTATTACGAAGCTACCAAAGACGTCAAGCGGTTACGACACTATTTGGGTGATCGTTGATCATCTCACTAAGTCCGCACATTTCCTACCAATCAAGGAGACTGACAAAATGGAGAGACTGACGAGGTTATACTTGAAGGAAGTAGTCTCAAGGAACAGAGTGCCAGTGTCGATTATCCCGGATCGAGATAGCCCTTTTACATCTAGGTTTTGGCAGTCGCTCTGGAGAGCTTTGGGAACTCGTCTGGACATGAGCACTACATGTCATCCGCAGACCGATAGGCAAAGTGAAAGGACCATTCAAACGTTGGAAGACATGTTATGCGCCTGCGTGATTGATTTCAGTAATGGTTAGGATAAACATTTACCCTTAGTTGAATTCTCCTACAATAATAGTTACCACTCCAGCATCAAGGCTACATCATTTGAAGGACTTTACAGATGAAAGTGTCAATCACCTGTCTGCTGGACCGAGGTTGGTGATAGCCAACTCACTGGTTAAGAGATTATTCATAAAACCACATAGAAAATCATCCAGATTCGAAGCAGAGTTCAAGCCGCTCGTGATCGACAAAAGAGTTACGCTGATGTGGGGTGTAAACCCCTAGAATTTCAGGTTGAGGATAAGGTCATGTTGAAATTTTCGCCATGAAAGGGCGTGATTCGTTTTGGAAAACAAGGAAAGTTGAACCCGAGGTATATCAGACCATTTTAGATTGTAGCTAAGGTTAGACATGTAGCTTATAGACTTGAGCTTCCACAAGAATTAAGCAGTGTACATAGCATATTTCACGTCTCTAATCTCAAGAAGTGCTTATTGGATGAAACCCTCGTCATTCCATTAGAGGAGATCCAAGTGAATGATAATCTGTATTTTATCGAGGAACCGATAGAATTTATGGATCAGGAAATCAAACAACTAAAAAAATCCACATACCGATCATTAAGGTTCGATGGAATTCCAGGAGAGGTCCTGAATTCACTTGGGAACGTGAAGACTAATTTCACAACAAATACCCTCACCTTTTCTCAGAAACCTCACCACCTGATACCACCAACTGAATTTCGGGACGAAAGTCTTTTAACGAGGAAAGACTGTGACAACCTAAATTTTCAGGTTTACTTTTACTTAAAAACTTGAGCAATTTACCTTGAACACATATGTACTTGATATAAAGCATAACTCGTGAGGTTATCCCACGTACTATGAAAAAAACTTTAAATGTATCCTGACTCTAGACTAAGTTTAGTCTACATGTATTTAGTACAATATCATATTCATTGTTAGCCTTATTTTATATAAGTTGAACATGAATGTAATCGGTCGTCTTTGTGTAGACTAAGTCTTGTAATGTAATAGGCTAGTTGGGTTCAACGGGCTTGGACTTTAAGCTAATATTGTCCATGTATCAGGCTAAAGCCCAACACAAGCCAAGCCCGGCCCAAGATAGAAATCCCAACGCCTAGGAAAAGGTTTAAACTATAAATACCCCTTCACCTTATGTGGTGAAGCGTGTTGGTTACCATTTGTTCTAAGTGTAACCCTTCACTCTTGTTTCTCTCTCTAATCTAATCTTCCATCTTTCATTTCTCTTTTTCTAGCTTATTCCATTTGGCCTATTATTGTGTTGCTTATCGTTGTGAAGTGGTTTATATTTAGGATAACATGTGGTATCAATCGCCAAGGGGTTTTCATAGTTTTTGAGTCATGGTTTTTATTCAAAACGTATGGATTTTTCATTTTTTAGCTTCGGCTTATTTTCTTTTCTTTGAGTTTTAATCATTAAGCTTGTTTTAGTCTAAGTGTTACAGCTTATTTGTATCTTAAAATAGCTTATACAAGGATCAAACAAAGCTTTCTTTTTGTTTTGTACTTGTTCGTGGTTTCTTGAAAAAAAAGTCATTCCAAAATCATTGAAATACAAGCTTTTGTTGTTATTTTGGATCATCAACGTGTACTTTCATCATTTTAGTGCTTATAAGAAGCTTATTTAATCAAAACAACTTATTTGAATAAAAAATTATGGGTTTAAACTTGAATACAGTGGTTTGTGTAAAAGTTATGAAGACAACAGTTTGTGACAATGAATCTGCGGTTTGTGCATTTAAGCATACTACGGTTTGTGTACATTTGACTTTTGCGGTTTATGTCTTTACAGGGGTTACATAATTCAGTGGTTTATGTCATTTTACGAAACTAAACTATGCCAAAATTTTGAATCCATTGTGGTTTGTGTTTCAAGTCCACTGTGGTTTATGTATTAGAAGCTAATGTGGTTTGTGTAAATCAAAGTCTTATTGCGGTTTGTGACAATTAGGCTACTGTGGTTTGTGTAATCAAAGTCTTACTGCGGTTTGTGACAATTAGGCTACTGCGGTTTTTGTAATCAAAGTCTACTGCGGTTTGTGTTTACCACTGCGGTTTGTGTCACTGAAAAAGAATCACCGAAAATCAATTTCTGTTAACCAAATTTGGTACCTAATTTCGGTAGAAACCAATTTCGACTAAGACCAATTTCGGTGAAACATCAATTTGGACTATTATTGTGACAATTAATTTGGACTTCTAAGACACGTAACAAAACAATAATTTCTAACAAAAACAACATCTTTAATTTCACGGTTTCTTCTTGATTTAGTAAAATCCTGCGAAAGACTTACTTCTTTTCTTGGTTTAATCAAGACTTGTGAAATCCCGTGAACTAGAATTCCATATCAAACCACAATCTAAATCAGTTCATAAAACTTAAGATCCGATATCCATTCACAACAACATCAAAATGTAAAATATCAATAACAAATTGCAAACTCAAACATCAAATGCTCTTCACAATGCCATCATGGAAGCAGGTGGTAAAGACCGTCCACCAATGTTAGCACCTGGTAACTACGTTCAGTGGAAATCCCAAATCAAGAGATACATTGACACCAAATGTAACACCCCCAAAAATCACAACGCAGCGGAATACCACTTGGGGTGCTACTTCATAGCATAAAGTACAAGTTACAAAAAACGACTCTAAGTGAGACGTTTTAAAAAGTCAACCATTTGATAATTTTTATAAAATATCAGAGTTACAACTGTTCCAATTTGTAATATAAAAGAAAACATTTTAAAAACGTTTATCTAATGGTACTCAATTTATAAAACCTTCAAAAATATTTATATTCGCGCAACTCGAATGCTCCCAATGCTCAGCTAGCAATATAATAACCTGAGAAAATACATGCAAAAACGTCAACAATAATGTTGGTGAATTCATATGTTTAAGTAAAAGCAGTATTGAAATAATTTAAGTAATATTTCAGTAAGAAAAGTAGCGTTAAAACATTTCATAGTATTATTTTCGAAATCCAAGTAGTGATTCAATCAATCAAGTTATGTTATTGTAATCAGACAGTTTAGTGGACCACAAGATTTAAGTAAGGTAGACAAGAGAAACAAATTTACCAAGTCTAGAAAATATATTATTGCACTAAGCTCATGACACCGAACCTTAACTGGTAATGCAATCAATGCAAAATGTCTGCCTAAAAAATGTAGGGTGTTCTTCCAAACACCCCAAAGAATATCTCAAATGTTAAATGCGTAAATGGTTATCTAGAAACCACAACCCAGACGGGGATTGTCAATTTCGATAGATCTATCCACAACATTCATGTTCACTACAATAGCAATTAACGGTTCATGATAAACAGGGGACTTAAGTGGCAGTAGTGGCACTTAGGCAATTATATCAGATAATAATCTGGATAGCATACAATTTAAACACTTGTGTCCAATAGTAAAATAAATAATGTGTTCAAAACTCATAGTTTTCATGCATATAGGTATTTAGTGGTCTCAAATCATGTAGTAAGCAAATCAAGCTTTGGTAAAAATAAGTAATCAACCATGTATTAAAAGTCATGTAGTAAGAAAGTAAAAGCTTTAGTAAAAAAATATTCATGTAACTTATGTAGTAGAAATCAATGAGTTTACTTGGTAAAACGAGCATGTATTCTCACCCCGAAAATAGTTTATGAAAACCATTAAAAGAGAAAAGGTGGGGCTATGAACTCACCTTAAATGCAAGAAGACCAGAAGAAAAATGAATCGTCAGACGAGCGGGAGATCTCTAAGCACCACCTAAAAGGCGTGACGCGACTTAGCATGATAAAGAAATCAATACGTAAAAGTAAATCAAGTGATCACGAGATATATTTCTGAGATATGCATGTCATTGCACTAGGACTTACCCAAACTATTTTTGCTCTAATATTGGTGTGTACCCTGGACTAATATTAGATAAAACATCTATTTAGTTCCGTCCCTCAATTCTTATTTTATTATTTATTACTTATACGTTTTCAATTTCAAGACAAGTCGTAAGTTTTCAAATTCTGAAATTAATTCAACTTCACGGACCTCTATCTCCTAATCCATGAATGATAAAAATACAAGGCCTTCTCCTACAGAAATCCATTTGAGTCTACTTTATAAAAACTCAAGCCTGACTTCCTAAAAAGTTTCATAACCATGTGAAAAGACTATTTTAACCCAGGACACCCAAACCAGAATACTTCCTGAATTTTAACCATTCACGGAAACGGCCATAAATCCTAATCTATGACAGAAATTAAAGTGAGGCCAAATGGAGGTGTTAGCTCTATGTGTCTTCTATAGGGCTCAACTTTTAAATTCAACACTTTGGCGTAAAAACCTAGAGTTAAACTCCTTTTCCTAATAGTAGTCCAGATTTGATTAGTTTCGGTAAATCGGCCATAACTCACTCATCCGAAGGAGTTATGATTCGATAATTATAGTCTGTATATATATATATATATATATATATATATATATATATATATATATTATCAAATTTAATACTAGTATAGTGTATGCCGTTTGATTATAAAATGGCTTGAGGACAAACAATTTTTTCCTCCCGGATGTCGTATCCCGACAAAGTTTGGAATTTGAAACTCTTGTTTTGGTTCGTGGATCAGTGCTTGAATAATCGATATTTTCGAGTTTGGATTCTAAAATAAAACCTAATAACGCAAAGGGAAAGCATGTAAAGTCGCGCTAAACTAGAAATTAAAACAATTTAAAAACCTAACGACATTTAAAAGAAATTAAAACTAATTAATTCCTCAAAAAATGCAAATTAATTATCTAAAAATGAAAAATTAAAACTCTAAAATCTCAAAATGCAAATTTTTAAGCTAAAATGACTTAAACTATTTTAAAAAACAAAGAAAATATTTTTTTGAATTTTTAAACTATTTAAACTAATTTTTAAACTAAATTACACTAAAAATTAAATTAAAAAATATTAAACTTAATTATAAAAATTTGAGAAAATTAATAAAAAATATTAGATACTATTCCTAATGTTTATGAAGAAAAACGAAACAATAAGCTTTTACCAAAAAGCTGTGAAAATTCAATAAACTCAATAAGCTTAAAAGCTAGACTGAGTTTATTAATTAAATGTATCAAACCTATAAATGAAAAAGTCCCCAGGGCAGTTGGTTGAGGTGTTGTTTGTGTGAAGAGGAGGTCACATGTTCGAACCCCGTGACTTCCTTTTTTGTAAAAACATTTTTTATATTTTTCTTTTTGAAAAAACTAAACTATAAGCACAAATAAGAAACTTTAATAAAAGGTTTTTTGATAAAACTTAATAATAAGCTAGTAAAAAGCTAATTAAAGGTGACAGATTTGGACTTTTTAGACTTTTAGCTTTTAGTCAAACTGTTTGGCTATTTAAGAATCAATAAGCAAATGAGAGAACAAATAAGCTAAAGACAGATATAGACTCATACCTAATAAGCACTAAGGACTAAAAATGAGCCGACAAAAATAAGCTAAAAAGCACTTAAAAAGCTAAAAGACAGATAGCTTAAGACAGATATCAAAGGAAATTTGACAATTTTTATCTAAGATAAAGGACAAATAAGCACTTGAAATAAGCTAATAGCTAAAAACAGATGAAGACCGATACTCAATTGAATCAAATGCAGAAATTAGACAAATAAACTAGAGAAATAAGCTAAGAAGGACTAATGCAAAAGTCAGACTATTACTACTTGGTTTTGGATTTTTTCTTTTGATAGACAATTTGTAGTCAAGAAATTAAGACTCAAGAAGAATTTTGACTAACTAAAAACCTAAAACAGATGAACTTAAAACTAGAATAAGCTAATTTAAACAAAATTTAACCAAAGTAAAACTGAAATCAAACCACACTCTTATCTGCAAATAAGGACTTTTAAACAAGAACAAACTACTATTGCTTGACCGTTTATGATCCAATTTACTCAAAAGTTTTTCCTAAAAACTACTAAGCAAAAACAAATAAATATTGATGTATTTAGAACACATTTGCACACTTAAACACTGCACTTTAAACATATATTTATGAATCCAAGCAATAAGCAGTTTAGGACTTAATCAAGAATGACAGATTTGAGAATTTGATAAGATAGCTAGAAAACTACACAAAGCTTAATCAAAGCTGAATTCTAAAATATATCATTAAGACTTGTTTAGAGCTTATGAAAACTGAATTAAGCACCTAAAATAGTTTTCCTAACTTTTGACCTATTTTAAATTCTTAACCCAAACACCCTTTTAAATTCTAAAAACTCATTTATAAGCCAAAACAGATCAAATTAAGCTATGAATTGCCAAAACAGATTAAGAACTATGAAAGTTAAGTATAATTAAGCAATAACCTAAGAGAAATAAGCACTATTCTATAAGCTACATTAATAAGCTAAATGCACTCAAATGAGGACAGATTCATAGCAAACCTAAACTAATCCATTTTAAGCTATGAGCTAAACATCTTAAGCTATATTAAGGCAGATTAAGCACAATAAGCATTGAATAAGCAGATAAAAAGCCGAGATAAGCATAAACAGTAATTAAGCTAGAAATTAAGTAAAAGAGGAAGTGTACCTTGATCCTAGCTCAAACAAGGATCAAAAATGCTCAAAAGGAGCTTATCTACAAGCTCCAGCTTGTTAGAAACAAGATGGTAAAAGCCATAAGCCCTTTCATTATTGGCTTATCATCCAAATTAGCTTATTATTCCCATTTTTGAAACTAAGAGTAAATGGCTTTTTCAGCTAAGCTTTTAGGAGGCTTAGCTGAATAAGCAGTAGCTTAGAAGGTAATGAGCTTATTTTGAGCTTATTAGCTTAATCTTAAACATTTCTAAACCATGACAGAATTTAAAAACACAATTTACTAAACTTGAACTTTTATTAATATTAAAGAAAGGATTACAATGCATTTGGAAAGGAAAATTACATTAAAAAAATGACATTAAGCTAAAAATTACAATAAGCTACTAAACTACTAAAAAGCTAGATATCCATCTGTGTGAGTGAGAGCCTCTATTTATAGCCTGCAAGAGAAGGATCCAGAAGCATAGGCGCGTCTCTAATCCTTCACTCTTAACCCTTAGATCATTCCAATCCAATCTTAGCCTTTGATCATATAGCCACGCAACAACAACCAATAGGAGAGTGAGGGATTGCCAACGTGGCTTGGGGTAGTGTCAGAGGTGTCAGAAATGGTCTTCTAGAAGCAAGGGGAGTGAGTGATGGAGAAATTTTACCCGTTACTCGTTAATGCTCTGTGGAAAAGTGAAAACGAGGGAGGGAAGTGAAAAAGATGTACAGTACTTTGACCATTTGTTATATCATTGGTTGAATTGGGATCCGGGTGGTCTTGGGCTAATTATTTGGTTTGGGCTTTGACTTATTACATGGGACAAATTTTATGAAATGTATTTGGATTGGATTAGTGGACTATTTGATTTAGACTTTAGGTTTATAAAAATACCAAGTTAATGGGCTGATTTAGCCCAATAAAATAGGTACGGGTTGGGCCATTAAGGATGTATACGCCTTCGGCTTCGATTACTTGCACTTTTCCAATCTCGTGCTCGGGTTTTGTCCTTTTTTGCTCGTTTTGTCCATTTTTTATGTATCCATTACCTGCATAATTCAATTGAAAAACACATATATACATTGTATTTTCAATGCATTTTGGTCTTTTAAGCTTATTTTATTAAGGAAAAAATTATATGTAATTAAACACATATAAAAAATCTCTCATACTAAGCTATTGTCGTGTCCTCATGCAATGTCATAAACATACTTAGAAAACCAAAAACCTCAACCCCCTTAGACTAATTACCTCGAAAAGTAGCTAAGTGTTCATCTAAGGGGATTAAGAAACCACTAGTTTTGAAAAGCCTCCCGTTTTCCCATTTCAATGCATTTTTTTCATATCATAACGTTAAGGAAAGGGTGACCATTTAAAGGGTTAAAATTCAACGTCCTCGAATTTTCACCCGTCTAAACCAAGCTTAAAAAACAAAATCATTGTTAAATACAAGTTAAGATGCTAACACTACTCATAAATGCTAATTGTGTATGCATAGCTACTTTCCGCTCCCTTATTCCTAAGTCCTCTAAGGATTTTATTCCTATTAGTGGTGACAAATAAATTAAGGCCTTATCATTATAAAGTAAAACTCGGGGTTAGACTCTATACATTAGTTTGAAATCCTTTCCTAAAGAGACGATATGGTGAGAATAAGGTCCATATTAAGGTTCTAATTTCGCATGATTTTGGGGTTATCCTTTTTATTACATCCGAAACAACTCAATTACGAGTCCAGAGATGGAGGCTTTATCTAGATAACCCTAGAGTTGAAATTTGGATTTTTTATTATTATTATTATTGCAACATTATTAAACCTCGGTCCTTTAAACAACTGACACATCGGGCGTCCTAACCGACAAGATCCAGTAGTCTTATTTCGACCACGGTAAATTCCTCGACCTTTTTGAAGGCTGCAACATCGGTAGCGAACGACCAGATGCAACAAACTTTTATCAGTCTCGGATTATTATTATTACTATGGGCTTTCTTTTGAAGACTGCCACATCGGCAGCGAACCGGCCAGAGACGGTAAACCTTTATCTTCCCACAGTTTTTATTATTATTATTACCTCCACCCATTAAATGACTGTCACATCGGTATGCCAGCCGACCATGATCCAGAAGTCTTATTTTGGCTTTGGTTTATTATTAGCCAAATTTCAAGTCCTGTGGTCTTTTAACTACCTAGACAACAGTAGCGAGCCGTCAGGAATCGGTAGCCTATTTCCCCACAACACTGACAAAACCTCGATGTGTATCTTACTTTCACCAGAAGGAATCTCTACGAAGTGACTTAAACTAAGAATCGCAAAAACCAAAGCAACTTTATTTATTCAACAATTATATAACGTTTATTAAACTGATAGGAGCAAAAAGCCACAATTAAGCTCTATGAGCTCTAAAGAGTTCCAACTACTCCATGTTTAGCATCTAACTTATATTAAACTCTATCATTTCTCATTCTTCGCAAAATTAAAAATCTTTACTAAAAAGATCCGCAAATGCTTAGTCTAATAAAACAAGCTTTGCATATTTAAAGTCTATTATGGAAACTTGCAAACTCTTGGCTTTTTCAAGCTAGAATTCGCGTTTTAAAGCTTCTTGTATAAAAGACTAGCAAAAGCTTTCATTTATATAAGTTAAGGGGCAAGCTAGAGCGCAACATGCTCGATCAAGTCAAAATTTATTCTCAAAAAGACAAAACTACATGTCAAAACACTTATTCTATTTTTGAAAATTCTTTTTTGCATAAAATCACATATTTTTGCTATTTTTGTTGGCAAAACAGGGTTACGTGAAGACAAGGCAAATGCAAGTAAGATCAAATTGAAAGATCCCCCCATACTAGAACTACACATTGTCCTCAATTTGAGACTGTCACCCCCATACTAATTTCAAGGTATAATCCAAATATTAAGGGGTCTCTACGCAAATCTAAAGCCGTTTATTAATTATGCTAATAGATAAACGTGAATCAATAAGATTTAGGATATCAGATTCCCATAAATAAGCATGCGAAGGGTTGAAGATCGAGTAAACGATAGACAAAACTACGAGCACGAGAGCCTTCAAAATCCAGGCAATCCTGGACATAAAACACAAAACACGAAACACGAGAAAGGAAAAGGTGAGCCTCCTCACATCACACTTATTCAATAACATACTATTACTAAGGATAAGCATGGGTTGCCACTCATGAAGCGCTTGTTTTTGTGCGAGTCTCTAGCTTGACTCTCCACATATCATCATGATATTAGGGACAAAACATGTGGAAGAGCAAACTTCCATCGGGCATTTGTATGCCACCGGTTCTAAGGAATAAAAACTATAAGCGGAGATGTCGAAGTCAAAAATGATATCCTCATTCCTGGAGGAGAGAGGAAGAGAAGAATCCACCAAATAGGTGAAATAAGGAAGAAAAATTCGGATAACACATGTGAGGGTAAGATAATGGCGATCCTCAAAGGGTAAGCTCACATATGTTAGAGAAAAAGTGTTCTCATGAATGTCGGGGTCGAAAACTTTGACCATACTCTTCAAATCTTCTTTATCAAGTTCATCCTTTAAATTCATTTAATTCATTCATTTGAACTTTTCGATGATCACCCGCGGTCTTGAGATCAAAATTGCAATGCTTTAAGGTTAAATAGGCCTTGTGTTTAAGTTCGATAGGAAAATGACAAGCCTTTTCGTACACAAGCTTATAAGGGGTACACCCGATAGGTGTTTTGAAAGCGGTACGTAAGGCCCATAAAGCATCATCTAACTTATCGGACCATGAAGTGTGATTTTCGCTTATGGTCCTTTCTAAGATACGTTTCAAACCACGATTTGAAACCTCCACTTGTCCACTAGTTTGTGGATGATACACGGTAGAAAGACGGTAGGTAACTCCATACTTAAGCATGACCTTTGCGAATTGGTCATTGCAAAAGTGAGTACCGCGATCACTAATTATAGCACGAGGAGTTCCAAAAAAATTTGAGTGCAAAGAGAAGATTTTAGAAAAGAAGATTTTACGACAAATCTACATGCTTCATTGTAGTAGGGTAAGCGTCTTTTGGTATCAACCCATTGTTAGGAAGATATGTCGACGGCCACGGAATGTACTTGATTCCCTCGAAGAAGAGACGGGAAATAGTGACCCTATAAAATATGCGATTGCACTATCTATACGTCAAAGATATCGCATACCTTGAATTGCAATTTTTCAAGCATTTTGTTCTTTTGCGAGATTTTGCCTTGACGTTGGACATGGTCACATGACTTCCCATGGCATGGGATCGCGTAAATTGGTCGGGCCATAGAAACGCGAATCATAGACTTTCTTATCGGTGTAGTTCGCACCTGATGTTCCCACGGAGGGTCCATTAAGGTTAGCCGTGTTGGATATCAACGGATTTCTTGGCCGTGAAACACATCGTCTAAATCACTTGATCGCACAAAAATCCTAATAAGTAGGGATCGTCCAAAAAATATTGCTTAAACGTCCTTAAAGAATTTTTTTCTTTTGTTAGGAACGACATTGCATTTACTAAAAATTTCCCGCATGGTAATTTGTATTGCGGCAAACCACGGGGTTACTAGAATCACCATGAAAAAAGGTTTTCATATTAAGGGTCTCGAGAGGTATGTTTCATTAATTTCCTTTTTATCGAGATCACCTTGATGAGGACTTTATAATCTTGATAAATGGTTGGCCGCGAGATTCGCCGCTCCTTATTTATCACGAATAATGACATCAAATTCTTGGAGTAGGAGAATCCACCAGAGCAATCTCGGTCTTAGCATCTTGCTTAGCTAGAAGTTATTTAGAGCCAAGTGGTCTGTTTACCACTATGGTTTTTTTTACAAGGACTAAGTAAGGACGGAATTTCTCGAAAGCATACCACCGCAGCTTATAATTCTTTTTTGTAGTGTGTAATGTGCTTGAGCATCCGTATGGTGTTACTTAGCATGTGTATTAGGCTGAATGTTTGGTCTTTAGTTGCACAAGACTGCACCTACCGCATAATCACTAGCGTCGCACATAATTTCAAATGGTAGGTCCCAATCGGGGGCACATCATAAAATCCAGGGCTTCGGTTAACTTCTTTTTAAGTATATTAAACGCTTCAATACATTCTTTAGAGAAAATAAACGGGGTTTCCTTTTCAAGAAGATGGGTCATCGGCCGGGCGATTTTAGAAAAATCTTGGATAAATCGACGATAGAACCCGGCGTGACCTAAAAACTTCGAACACCTTTAACGGAAGTCGGATGAGGGAGTTTAGCTATAACATCAACTTTAGCTCTGTCGACCTCAATCTTGGATTTAGAAATCTTATGGCCGAGGACAATGCCCTCTTTAACCATGAAATGACACTTCTCCCAATTTAGAACTAAGTTGGTATCTTCACACCGTTTTAGCATTTTGTCTAAATGGGAGAGGCATGATTAGAAAGAATCCCTAAAGATCGAGAAATCGTCCATAAAGACCTCCATTGTTTCCTCGATCATGTCATGGAAAATGACCATCATGTACCTTTGGAACGTGCCCGGAGCATTACATAAGCCGAAAGGCATGCGTCGGTAGGCAAACGTCCCATAAGGGCAAGTAAAGGTGGTCTTCTCTTGGTCTTGTGGGTCAATAGGAATTTGAAAATATCCAGAAAATCCATCTAAAAAGCAATAGTATTTGTTCACTGCTAAAACGTTCAAGCATTTGGTCCATGAAAGGCAATGGGAAATGGTCTTTACGTGTGGCATCATTAAGCTTATGGTAATCAATACAAACGCTCCATCTCGTAACTAATCGAGTAGGAATTAACTCATTATCTTTGTTTTCAACTACGGTTATGCCACCCTTTTTAGGCACACAATGAATGGGACTCACCCACGGACTATCGAAGATAGCGTAAATCAATCCGGCATCAAGGAGTTTGATAACTTCCTTTTTGATAACCTCATGAATTTTTGAATTCACCCTTATTTGATGTTGAACCGCCGGTTTGAAGTCATCTTCCATTAAGATCTTGCAAGTACAAAAACGAGGGTCGATGCCCTTAATTTTGAAAATTTTCCATGCGATGGCCAGCTTGTGTGACTTAAGAACCTTTAAAAGGGCGGCCTTTTCTTCATCTTTTAATTCTTTAGAAATTATGACGGGTAATTTATCAGTTCCTTCTAAAAATGCGTATGATGAGACGGTAAATCCTTGAGCTCAAGCTCCGGAGGATCATCAATAGAAGATTTGATCGTTTTGAGTTCCTTAAAATTAAGTTATTTTGGAGGGAGATGAGATGATGGATCGTTTAATAACTTCTCAAGAAGACGAATATCTCCTTTCGGATCAAATTCGACATCATTAATTCCTGATGGAATTGAATCATTTGAAAGACAAGCTTCAATTTCTTCCAAAACGAAGTCACCTTCCTCAAAAGGAGTGAACGAGGGGGAAGAAGAAGCAATGATAGGATCCGAAGGAGTGGGAATGCCACTCATCGAACTATCTAAAAATCCAAGCACTTCTTGAGCATACTCCTCGCATGTAACGTCTATGACATTAACTTGATGAACCGTTTCATCATAATAATTGCAGGAGTATCTCAAAGTGTGCCCGACTTTAAACGTAATGGATTCATCATTAACTCAAAGAGTCATTTCTTCACCGTGTACATCGATTAAAGCTCGTGCCATCCTTAAAAAAGGTCTCCCGAGGATGAGAGGAACCCGAGGATCGACATCGTAATCAACTATAACGAAGTCGGCCGGAAAATAAAACTTTCCAACTTTCACAAAGACATCTTCGGCAACACCGGTCAGAATAAAAGTCGATCGATTTGCAAGCTCGAGAGTCATGCGAGTTGAAGTTAGTTCCGGGAGCGAAAGCTTCTTCCATACGGAAAGAGGCATTAGATTAATCCTAGCGCCAAGATCGGCCAAGGCTAAGCACTCATCTAGCTCCGGGAAATCACACGGGATGAGAAATTTGCCGGGTTCTCCAAGTTTTTCTGGCAACTTCTTAAGGAGCACCGCCGAGCAATTCTCATTTAACGGAGTATTTGCTAATTCAAATAATTTTTCCTTGTTACTTAGAAGACTCTTAAAAGTAGAAGCTAACTTTGGCATATGAAGAAGAGCATCCACGAAGCTAATATCGAAGTGTAATCTTTGAAAGATTTGTAGAAACTTCATCATTTGATTATTAGCTTTTTCACGAAGCTTTTGGTCATTAAGTCTCGAAGGATAAGGAATCGACGGTTTAAGATTAGTCTTCAGAGCAACTTCGGGCTCCAGAATCGGGTCTTGGACAACCAGAGGTTGGACGTGTGCGGTACTTCCTAAACTTGTATTTTGCACCTTGTCATTTGTCGCCTCGGTTTTACGTTCCACTTCCTTCGGGAGAGGAGAAGGAGTAGGTGGAATCATGGGTCCATCATAAGAAACACCACTTCGGTTGGTAATAGCTTTCACGTCACCTCTCGGGTTAGCTATGGTATTACTAGGAAGTGATCCCGAACCTGAGGGACTTTGTGTTTGAAAGAAATTGCTTAACATGTTCTTTATCTCATTGTTCTGATTAAACATTGAAGTCTGAAATTCCTTCTTTAATTCTGTTTTCATATTGTTTATTTGATTTTGCATAGCTCTCATATTAACTTCATTAGTTTTCATGTAATTCGATAAATCATTTAAAGGTCCAACTTGAGCTTGATTAAACGGAGCTTGATAATTCTGATTTCCTTGATTAAAGTTATTCCTCTTCCTTGATTGTTTGGAGCTTGATAATTTCCTTGATTTTGATTGTACCGATTGTAGTTTTGATTATTTTACACATTCGGAGGAGAAAAACTGGGAGGTCCCATTTGGTTGCTAGCACGATAATTCGGGTCTCCTTGAGGACGGTATCTGGAACCTCCTTGATTGTAGGTCCTCGTGGCTGCATAAGCATTAAAAGCGTTGCTATCGGTAGCAAGACACTCATAGTATGGATGCGGTCCACCATAAGTCACACAAATCTCATCTACAGCTTTCACGGAAGCTTGTTGATTAGCCTTGTTCATAAGCACTAATTCCTTAACCATCTCGGTAAGAGTGGTAACATCCGGAGAAGGAGATGAAGAAGAAGTAGTAGTACTCACTTTTGAAACAATCGGTTTGTTTCGTGAAGTACGTACTTTTGACTTATTCTCAATAATCGTTAAAGCATCTCGAGGTGTACAGTTCAAAAGATTACCACCGGCGGCGGCATTTAGAGAATCTTGATCGGATTGAGTCAACGCATTGTAAAACGTATCGATTTGGTGCAATTCTGAAAAACCGTGATGTGGGTATTTACGAAGGAGTTCTTTAAATCGGTCCCATGCCTCACTAAACGTTTCCTCAAACTTCTGTTGAAAATTCGTGATATTGTTCTTGAGATTCGTAGTCTTCGAAGGAGGAAAGAAATAATTCACAAACTTAGATACGAGATCTTCCCATGTAAGTATAGAACGAGGGGGTTCTTTTTCAAGCCAAATCTAGGCGGCCCCCTCAAGAGAAAAAGGGAAAAGCATCAACTTGATAGCATCGTGTGGAACATTTTTGTATTTAAGCGTAGAAGTGATCTTGTTAAACCAACGAATATGAGCATGAGGGTCGTCCATTTCAAAACCATGAAATTAGCTCGAAGTTATTAATTGAAGTAACCCGACTTTCAATGCAAAATTTTCGGCAAGTATAGCGGGAATAACAATCACATCTTCGTAACCCTCGGTGGGTGCTTGGAGTAATTCCGACATAGTACGCGTATCCACCATAGTGACAACGGGAGTCTCTAAAATATTTCGAATCTCGGGTTCGACTATTTTCTTGGAACGTCTACTATTACGTTGCTTCGAAATCGTGGAAGATTCAACGATTAAATTTGATGAAGAGCGAGTGCGCATGCACTAATCAAAAATAAAAATAAATAAAAAGAAAAATATATATTTTTGCAAATCGATAGTCAAAAGTTCACGGTAGCTCTCTAGATAACGCACAAAGAAGCGGACGAGCGGGTAAGCGCGAAACGTTTTAAAAACCTTTTCCTTTCGGGTCGAAGTTTGTAGGATCGACCCTCCTTATACATCTCTTATAGTTTGTTAATCTAAAGGTGAGTCGTTTAAACAATTGACAAAACGATTTCTTTTTGTGGTTTTTTTAATTTTTTTGGTACTTTCAATACTTTAGGAAAAGTATTGGTATTTTAAAAATAAATCAAGAAAAATAAAATATTTTTGTATTTTTTAAGTTTTATATAAAAGAACATTTATATTCACAAAAAATGATAACTTCATGGGGAAGGGTCTTCAATACACTAATATTCAAACTTCAACACGATAATCGTTACACACTTCCCCAGCAGCGGCGCCAAAAACTTGATTCGATAATTATAGTCTATATAATATATATATTCTAAATATCTCAAATTAATAATAGTATAGTGAGTATCCCGTTTGATATAAAAATTGCTTGAGGACAAACAATATTTTATCTCCCGGATGTCGTATCCCGACGAAGTGTGAATTTGAAAACCTTGTTTCGGTTCGTGATCGCGTGCCTGAATAATTAATATTTTGAGTTTTGGATTCTAAACCTAATAACGCAAAGGGAAAGCATGTAAAGGCACGCTAAACTAGAAATTAAAACAATTTAAAAACCTAACGACATTTAAAAGAAATTAAAAACTAATTAATTCCTAAAAAAATGCAAATTAATTATCTAAAAATGACAAATTAAAACTCTAAAATCTCAAAATGCAAATTTCTAAGCTAAAATGACTTAAACTATTTTTAAAAACAAAGAAAATATTTTTTTGAATTTTTAAACTATTTAAAACTAATTTTTAAACTAAATTACACTAAAAATTGAATTAAAAAATATTAAACTTAATTATAAAAATTTGAGAAAATTAATAAAAAAATATTAGATACTATTCCTAATGTTTATAAAGAAAAACAAAACAATAAGCTTTTACCAAAAAGCTGTGAAAATTCAATAAGCTCAATAAGCTTAAAAGCTAAACTGAGTTTATTAATTAAATGTATCAAACCTATAAATGAAAAAGTCCCTAGGGCAGTTGGTTGAGGTGTTGTGTGTGTGAAGAGGAGGTCACATGTTTGAACCCTGTGACTTCCTTTTTTGTAAAAACATTTTTTTTATATTTTTCTTTTTGAAAAAGCTAAACTATAAGCACAAATAAGAAACTTTAATAAAAGGCTTTTTGATAAAACTTAATAATAAGCTAGTAAAAAGCTAATTAAAGGTGACAGATTTGGCCTTTTTAGACTTTTAGCTTTTAGTCAAACTGTTTGGCTATTTAAGACTCAATAAGCAAATGAGAGAACAAATAAGCTAAAGACATGTATAGACTCATACCTAATAAGCACTAAGGACTAATGAGCAAACAAAAATAAGCTAAAAAGCACTTAAAAAGCTAAAAGACAGACAGATATCAAAGGAAATTTGACAATTTTTAAGCTAAGATAAAGGACAAATAAGCACTTGAAATAAGCTAATAGCTAAAAACAGATGAAGACCTATACTCAATTGGCTCAAATGCAAAAAATAGACAAATAAACTAGAGAAACAAGCTAAGAAGGACTAATGCAAAAGTCAGACTATTACTACTTGGTTTTTGCTTTTTTCTTTTGATAAACAATTTGCAGCCTAGAAATTAAGACTCAAGAAGAATTTTGACTAACTAAAAACCTAAAACATATGAACTTAAAACTAGAATAAGCTAATTTAAACAAAATTTAACCAAAGTAAAACTGAAATCAAACCACACTCTTATCTGTAAATAAGGACTTGTAAACAAGAACAAACTACTATTGCTTGATCGTTTATGATCCAGTTTACTCAAAAGGTTTTCCTAAAAACTACTAAGCAAAAACAGATAAATATTGATGTATTTAGAACACATTTGCACACTTAAACACTGCACCTTAAACTTATATTTATGAATCCAAGCAATAAGCAGTTTAGGACTTAATCAAGAATGACAGATTTGAGAATTTGATAAGACAGCTAGAAAACTACACAAAGCTTAATCAAAGCTTATTCAAACTATCATTAAGACTTGTTTAGAGCTTATGAAATCTGAATTAAGCACCTAAAACAGTTTTCCTAACTTTTGACCCATTTTAAATTCTTAACCCAAACACCCCTTTAAAATCTAAAAACTCATTTATAAGCCAAAACAGATCAAATTAAACTATAAATTACCAAAACAGATTGAGAACTATAAAAGTTAAGTATAATTAAGCAATAACCTAAGAGAAATAAGCACTATTCTATAAGCTACATTAATAAGCTAAATGCACTCAAATGAGGACAAATTCATAGCAAACCTAAACTAATCCATTTTAAGCTATGAGCTAAACATCTTAAGCTATATTAAGGCAGATTAAGCACAATAAGCATTGAATAAGCAGATAAAAAGCTAAGATAAGAATAAATAGTATTTAAACTAGAATTTAAGTAAAAAAGGAAGTGTACCTTGATCCTAGCTCAAACAAGGATCAAAAATGCTTAAAAGGAGCTTATCTACAAGCTCCAGCTTGTTAGAAACAATCTGGTAAAGTCCAATAAGCCCATCCAAATCTGGCTTATCATCCTATCGGTAACCTATTCCCTTTTGAAACTGAGAGTAAATGGCTTATTCAGCTAAGCTTTTAGGAGGCTTAGTTGAATAAGCAGTAGCTTAGAAGGTAATGAGCTTATTTTGAGCTTATTAGCTTATTTCTAAACATTTCTAAACCATAACAGAGTTTAGAAACACAATTTTCTAAATTTGAACTTTTTATTAATATTAAAGAAATGATCACAATGCTTTTGGAAAGGAAAATTACATTAATAAAATGACATTAAGCTAAAAATTACAATAAGCTACAATAAGTTACTAAACTACTAAAAAGCAAGATATCTATCTGTGTAAGTGAGAGCCTCTATTTATAGCCTGCAAGAGAAGGATCCAGAAGCATAGGCGCGTCTCCAATCCTTCACTCTTAACCCTTAGGTCATTCCAATCCAATCTGAGCCCTTGATCATATAGCCACGCATCAACAACCAATAGGAGAATGAGGGATTGCCAAGGTGGCTTGGGTTAGTGTCAGAGGTGTCAAAAATGGTCTTCTAGAAGCAAGGGGAGTGAGTGATGGAGAAATTTTACCCGTTACTCGTTAATGCTCTGTGGAAAAGTGAAAACGAGGGAGGGAAGTGAAAAAGATGTAAAATACTTTGACCATTTGTTATATCATTGGTTGACTTAGGATCCGGGTGGTCTTGGGCTAATTATTTGGTTTGGGCTTTGACTTATTACATGGGCCAGATATTATGAAATGTATTTGGATTGGATTAGTGGACTATTTGATTTAGACTTTAGGTTTATAAAAATACAAAGTTAATGGGCTGATCCGACCTAATAAAATAGGTACGGGTTGGCCCATTAAGGATGTATACGCCTTCGGCTTTGATTACTTGCACTTTTCCAATCTCGTGCTTGGGTTTTGTCCTTTTTTGCTCGTTTTTGTTCATTTTTTATGTATCTGTTACCTGCATAATACAATTGAAAAAACACACATATACATTGTATTTTCCATGCATTTTTGGTCTTTTAATCTCATTTTATTTAGGAAAAATGATATGTAATTAAACGCATATCAAGTTAAAATTCTATCCAATGAACCACATGGTCCTCATATGTTTTACCCTTCCCCCATGTAAAAACCCAGTAGCCTCCAAGTCAAATAAAGTTTCTTACAAGCCTAACTATCTGCATTACAAATTCTGGGTACACAATAAGTATGTTTCCACGGTTTTGGTCGTATCTCGTCTATCCGGAAGAGTTGGTGTTCCATCCAACTCGCCACTAGGACCTGAGATATTAACCTATTCGTATATGAAAAGATATAGTAGGCTCTAATCCAAAAATATTCCATTAACACACAAACTATCTGTAGGTCACCCATTTGGATTAGTTTCACTAAATTGGACGTAACTTGGTCATCCGGATGAGTTACCGCTCCATCCGAAGCATCACATACACCTTGTATATTGCTCTACCCAACCAAGTCATAAAATCTCAGGCCTTAAGCCAAAAATATTTCATAAATAAGCTGCTTTGCTACAGATGGAAAAACAGACCCAAAACTTGTATAATTCTAATCCAAACATCATTTTTAACAACATCTAACACCATGCAATGCCATTCTAATCCCTTCTACATATCTCATACATCAAAACCTTATATTATTTAGATAATCAAAATCAAAACTAAGCATGACCATGCATGCCTACTAAGTACAAAACCAAACAAATGCATAAGTATTGAAATTAATCAATAAAAAAAGGTAATTAAAACACTTACAAACACAATGGAATAGAAGATAATGATCAAAAGAAACCATCTTGTGTTTCCCTAATTTCCGAAACCAACAATCCTTAATATCAAAATCCTAACTCGATTTTATAACTCAAAATCTTGTACAATTACTTATAATCAAACCCTCTCTACACCAATTGTAATGAATTTGATCAAACCCTTCAAAAATCAAAAATAAAAAAAATCAAGAACTTATGAAACATGATGCATGGTGGATTTTATTTAAAAAGAATGATAGGGGTTTATGTGGGAATGAAATAGGAGTGAATGGAAGTGATTAATTGGATTTTTGGCTATGGTTTTGTGATGGGTGTTGGTGTTGTATCGAACCAGGGGGAAGAAGAGGCAGAGGAGACTTTTTTTATCTGTTTTGTATCTATGAGTTTAAAAAGGTGATAAACACTATATATATAGCCTTGTTGACTTTTTAATTGAGTTCTAAATTTATAAAATATAAGGAGTGCTTGGTTTTTAGTTTATAGGAGGAAATAAAATATAAGGGTGTGTTTGTTTTAAGATTTAGTAGGAGCTAATAAAAAGGAAGGGGTGATTGACTATTTATAAGAAAAGGTTTATTATTAGTTACAATAGATAAAAATATATTTATGGAATGTTTGGTTTTATTATATATTTTTTTATAAACATTTATAATATATTATTTTGATTTAAAACACTTAGTTAAGATATTAAAAAGTGTTAAAGTACTCTTTTTGACACGGTTTCGGCTAAAACGCAGGAAAAGTCATAAAATACTAAAATAAAAATAAATTGACTTCCGGAGTGAAAATATGAAGAAAAATCCATATAACAAATCACGAGTCGAAAGAAGTTCAAATATCCATTTGTATAAAAGAAACAATGATAGCGATTTGAAGGGAAAAGACAATGAATGATTCGTACAGACGTATTACTTGTTTAAAAAGACGCACGCCATGACGGATATACATTTGGAAATAATCAAATGGACAAATTACGAACGAAAGAAGTCTAAAGACTTATTCGTATGAAGGTAATAATGATAATGATTAAATGAATGAAGAAAAGGAATTATTCGTACAAACGGATTACAAATCGAAAGAAGGTTGTACAGTTAAGGACAATGCCATACAACTTACGCCCACTCATTTTATAAATCATTATTTACATTCACATAAAAGGACGTCCTAATACCCATGAAATATAGAATTATGAAATTTATGTTCAGTGATTTGATAATTTCTTTAATCAAATGAAGAGGCGTCCCAATCAATTCCAATAAATTATAATAAATTACCTACTTAAGCATAGTCACAATAAAAACAAAACATAGATCAAAACAATGTGACGCATCTGAGAAAAGAGTCTCCTTGGCGGCATGATTCTTCAATATCATAAGAAGTAACGAGAAGAATAATGAGACGTTAGTCAATCGCGTTCCAAAGGCAAGTGGCAAAAGACGACATGATCCGAGGTGAGAAGTTAAAGTCGTACTCCCATCAACTGGAAGACATCAAAATGATGGATTACAAAACAACATATGCGATTCAAAAGCATAGGAAGAGTGTTCAAACTTGGAGTCGAATGTTAAAATAACCAGTGAAACTGACAAATTACGCTGAATTTCAATATCATCAAAAGATAATAAGGTAAAGTCGCTAAAATGTTCGAATTTAATCGTAAGAGATCAAAAAGAAAATAGCCCATATGCATAGGTATCCTTATATAATACCATTATCAACGCTTAAGGGAGTAAATAAGAAATCAAGAAGTACGCGAAAATCAAAGTGATCAATATTTATATAACGGACTGATATAAGGTAAACAGTAACACATCATAAGATAAACGTAAGAGAGCGAAATCATAGCCAAGTATTAAATACTCGTTACCCATGTAATAGAAGTAGAGATGCAAAAGAGAGCATATAAGGGAGCAAGGAGCATGCGCGCGCGGATATCAGACAACGGTGAAAAACTCTTAATATTTTTTGAAAAACAGTTATAGTCCAAGTTTTGAAAACGGCCTAGTTCCCTATAACTCGAGCTCTGATACCACTCTTAACACACCCAAAAATCACAACGCAGCGGAATACCACATGGGGTGCTACTTCATAGCATAAAGTACAAGTTACAGAAAACGAGTCTAAGTGAGACATTTTGAAAAGTCAACCATTCGATAATTTTTATAAAATATCAAAGTTACAACAGTTCCCATTTGTAATATAAAAGAAAATATTTTCAAAACGTTTATCTAATGGTACTCAATTTATAAAGCCTTCAAAAATATTTATATCCACGTGACTCGAATGCTCCTAATGCTCAACTAGCAATATAACAACATGAGAAAATACATGCAAAAACATCAACAATAATGTTGGTGAATTCATAAGTTTAAGTAAAAGCAGTATTGAAATAATTTAAGTAAATATATCATCTAGATAAAAGTGTAACTTTAAATAACATTTCAAAGAATTATTTTCGAAATCCAAGTAGTGATTCAATCAATCAAGTTATGTTATTGTAATCAAACAGTTTAGTGGACCACAAGATTTAAGTAAGGTAGACAAGAGAAACAAATTCACCAAGTCTAGAAAAATATATTATTGCACTAAGCTCATGACACCGAACCTTAACTGGTAATGCAATCAATGCAAAATGTCTGCCTAAAAAATGTAGGGTGTTCTGCCAAACACCCCAAAGAATACCTCAAATGTTAAATGCGTCAATGGTTATCTAGAAAGCATAGCCCAGACAATGATTGTCAATCTCGATAGATCTATCCACAACATTTACGTTCACTACAATATCAATTAACGGTTCTTGATAAACAGGGGACTTAAGTGGCAGTAGCGGCACTTAGGCAATAATATCAGACAATAATCAGGATAGCATACAATTTAAACACTTGTGTCCAATAGTAACATAAATAATGTGTTCAAAACTCACGGTTTTTATACATATAGGTATTCAGTGGTCTCAAATCATGTAGTAAGCATATCAAGCTTTGGTAAAAATAAGTAATCAACCATGTATTAAAAGTCATGTAGTAAGCAAGTAAAAGCTTTAGTAAAAAATAGTCATGTAACTTATGTAGTAGAAATCAATGAGTTTACTTGTTAAACGAGCATGTATTCTCACCCTAAAAATAGTTTATGAAAACCAATAAAAAAGAAAAGGTGAGGCTATGAACTCACCTTAAATGCAAGAAGACCAGAAGAAAAATGAATCTTCAGACGAGCGGGAGATCTCTAAGCACCACCTAAAAGGCGTGACGCAAATTAGCATGATAAAGAAATCAATACGCAAAAGTAAATCAAATGATCACGAGATATGTTTATGAGATATGCATGGCATTGCATTAGGACTTACCTAAACTATTTTTGCTCCAATATTGGTGTGTAACCTGGACTAATATGAGATAAAACATTTACTTAGTTTCGTCCCTCAATTCTTATTTTATTATTGATTACCTATACGTTTTCAATTTCTTAATCTGTTTTAAAACAATACGACTTTATAAAATTCTGTCCTTACCTTGACTTAATGGACCTATATCTCAAAATTCGTAATAGGTATAAACGAACGGTTTTCGCCTCAATCAAGCTTAATGAACCTATTTTACTTATGTTTTCAACCAAATACTCCAATATATCTAGAACCTAAGTGAAATGACCAAATTTACCACCAAGGATACCAATCTGGAGTTTAGGAAACAATTCCCGCTTCCTTCACCATTTTGTCATATCTCACAATCCCTAATAGTTTGAATCCCATTTCCAAAAGCCTAAGTTTAAGTATATCAATTATCTCAAACTTTTTGTTTATAAAAACAGTATAGTTCCAAATTTTTTAGATATTTATTCGTTGAAAATCTGGGCAACAATTTTTAGTTAGTTTCACCTTTTGATCGTAACTCATTCATCCGCGAGGTGGTAACGGCTCTATCCTCAAAAAACCAATGGGTACTATATATCGTGCCCTTCATCATGAGAAAAAACCAGTAGTCTCCAAGTCAAATAAAATTGTTACAGCCTAACTATCTGTATTTACAAATTCTGAGTTACTCACTAAGGGTTTGTTTCCGACGGTTTTTGTCGTATCTAGACGAATTCCGAAACAAAGTTGGAGCTCCATTCCCCCCCCCAACCTCACCACTAGGACCCTGGATCTTCAGACTAATCATTTATGTTAAATAACAGTAGGGCTTTTAAGCCAAATTATTCCAGTATCAAATAATATCTGCATAACTAGATTCATGACCCATTTTTTGACCAGTTACTATAATTTGGGTGTATTACTCTCAGAAGAAGGAGATACGAACTCATCCATTTCACCATATGGACCTGCGATATAATTTATCCCTTTAGGTGAAAGATACAGAAGGACATATCTAGCCAATATTTCATTAACACACGCCTCATCGCTCTCTGACGCTCTAGTCATCCCCCATTTGGATAGTTTCACTATTTGGCCGTAACTTGGTCATGTCGGAGGACTTAAGGATCCATCCTTAGCACCACATCACCTTGTTTGTGGCTTCTACCAACAGAATAAAATCATAGACCTAAGCAAAAAAATATTTGGGAATTACTCCAACAACTGCTTGTCCATTTTAATAATCAAGAACTTGCATCCAAAAAAACCTAACTATTAATATCAAAATCCTAACTCGATTTTATAACTCAAAATCTTGTACAATTACTTATAATCAAACCCACTCTATACCAATTGTAATCAATTTGATCAAACCCTTCAAAAATCAAAAATCAAAAAAATCAAGAACTTATGAAACATGATGCATGGTGGATTTTATTTGAAAAGAATGATGATGGTTTATGTGCGAATGATATAGGAGTGAATGGAAGTGATTAATTGGATTTTTGGCTATGGTTTTGTGATGCGTGTTGGTGTTGTATCGAACCAGAGGGAAGAAGAGGCAGATGAGACATTTTCTTTTATCTGTTTTGTATCTATGAGTTTTAAAAAGTGATAAACACTATATATATAGCCTTGTTGACTTTTTAATTGACTTCTAAATTTATAAAATATAAGGAGTGTTTGGTTTTTAGTTTTGTAGGAGGAAATAAAATATAAGGGTGTGTTTGTTTTAGGATTTAGTAGGAGCTAATAAAAAAGAAGGGGTGTTTGGCTATTTATAAGGAAAGGTTTATTATTAGTTACAATAGATGAAAATATATTTATGAATGTTTGGTTTTATTATATATATTTTTTATAAACATTTATACTATATTATTTTGATTTAATACACTTAGTTAAGATATTAAAAAGTGTTAATGTACTATTTTTGACACGGTTTCGGCTAAAACGTGGGAAAAGTCATAAAGTACTAAAATAAAAATAAATTGACTTTTGGAGTGAAAATATGAAGAAAAACAAAATTTCTTAAAACACTTAACTAGTAAATGTTCCAAGCATGGCTCGCGAATAATTAAAACGACGATTTTCACCAAATCGGCTAAAATTGAAAACGCATAATTTTCTCAAAAGTAAAAATAGAAACGAAGTCGAGATTTAATATTGACCCTAAAATACGAGATGCTACAGCCTTCCCACCTTAAGGGAGCGCCGTCCCGGTGCTCAATTCGCCTTATACGCTGTTGGTTTGTGACAGTCGATACACATTCGGAAAAATCCATATAACAAATCACGAGTCGAAAGAAGTTCAAATAGCCATTTGTATAAAAGCAACAATGATAGCGATTTGAAGGGAAAAGACAATGAATGATTCGTACGGACGTATTACTTGTTTAAAGAGACGCACGCCATGACGGATATACATTTGGAAATAATCAAATGGACAAATTACGAACGAAAGAAGTCTAAAGACTTATTCGTATGAAGGTAATAACGATAATGATTAAATGAACGAAGAAAAGGAATTATTCATACAAACGGATTACAAATCGAAAGAAGGTTGTTCGTACAATGCCATACACTTAAGCCCACTCATTTACAAATCGTTATTTACATCCAAAGGCGTCCAAATCTATGTAAATAAGAATTAGAAATTTATGGTTTAGTGATTTATAATTTTCTTATTTAAATGAAGAGGCGTACCAATTCATTCCAATAAGATCATTATAAATTAGCCTACTTAAGCATTGTCATAACAAAACACGAGATCAAAACAATGTTACGTTGAGAAGGAGTCTCCTTGGCGGCATGATTCTTCAAAATCATAAGAAGTAACGAGAAGAATAATGAGACGTTAGTCAATCACGTTCTAAAGGCAAGTGCCAAAAGACGGCACGATCCGAGGTGACAAGTTAAAGTCGTACTCCCATCAACTAGAAGACTTAAAAACGATGGATTATGAAACAACATATGTGATTCAAAAGCATAGGAAGAGTGTTCAAACTTGGAGTCGAATGTTAAAATAACCAGTGGAATTGAACTACGCCAAAAATAAATTTTTCAATTCCTCAAGAGAATAAGGTAAAGTCGCGAAAAAGTTTGAAGTTAATCGTAAGAGATCGAAAAGAAAATAGCCCATATAAATAGGTATCCTTATATAATAACAGTATCAATGCTCAGGGGAGTAAATGAGAAATCAGGCAGTATGCGATAATTAGAGTGATCAATATTTATACAACGGCCGATATAAGGTAAATAGTAAGACGTCATAAGATAGACGTAAGAGAGCGAAATCATAGCCAAGTGTTAAATACTCATTATCCAGGTAATAGTAGTAGAGATGCAAAAGAGAGCATATAAGGGATCAAGGAGCATGCGCACACGGATATCGGACAACGGTGAAAGACTCTTAATATTTTTCGAAAAAGAGTTATAGTCTAGGTTTTGAAAATGACCTAGTTCGCTATAACTTGAGCTCTGATACCACTCTGTAACACCCCCAAAAAACAACGCAGCGGAATACCACTTGGGGTGCTACTTTATAGTATAAAGTACAAGTTACAGAAAACGACTCTAAGTGAGACGTCATTGAAAAGTCAACAATTCGATAATTTTTATAAATATCAGAGTTACAACAGGTCCCATTTGTAATACGATAGAAAACATTTTTAAAACATTGTCGAAGTTAACACAAATCATAAAGTCCTTCAAAAAATAAATCCCGCCGACACTGACTGCTTTCCAATGCTCAAGCTAGCAATATAATAACCTGAAAAATACATAAAAAAACATCAACAAAAATAAAGATAGTGAATTCATAGGTTTAAGTAAAAGCAGTATTCAAATAATTCAAGTAATATCTCAGTAAGAAAAGTACGTTTATAACATTTCAAGTATTATTTCTGAAATTCAATTAGTGATTCAATAAATCAAGAAATGTTCAGTAGTGGACCACAAGGTTTAAGATCAGCCAACGACAATGCAACGAATACAATGTCAAGTAACAGAATTATCGCATTGAGCTCGTGACACCGAACCCACAACACAACATATATCTTTTCATATGCTCACAAATAATAATTTGCCCCCAGGTTAGGTATCATTGTCACATACCTACTAACATCTCACACATAATGTCCGTTTTGACTGGGTGTTCCCACAATGGATGCATCCCCAGACGGACAGGGTTATCCAACCCAAGATAGATCTATCCACAACATTCACGTTCACTACAATAGCAATTAACGGTTCATGATAAACAGGGGACTTAAGTGGCAGTAGCGGCACTTAGGCAATAATACCAGACAATAATCTAGATAGCATACAATTTAAACACTTGTGTCCAATAGTAAAATAAATAATGTGTTCAAAACTCACAGTTTTCATACATATAGGTATTCAGTGGTCTCAAATTATGTAGTAAGCAATTCAAGCTTTGGTAAAAATAAGTAATCAACCATGTATTAAAAGTCATGTAGTAAGAAAGTAAAAGCTTTAGTAAAAAATAGTCATGTAACATATGTAGTAGAAATCAATGAGTTTACTTGGTAAAACGAGCATGTATTCACACCCCGAAAATAGTTTATGAAAACCATTAAAAGAGAAAAGGTGAGGCTATTAACTCACCTTAAATGCAAGAAGACCAGAAGAAAAATGAATCTTCAGATGAGCGGGAGATCTCTAAGCACCACCTAAAAGGCGTGACGCAACTTAGCATGATAAAGAAATCAATACGTAAAAGAAAATCAAATGATCACGAGATATGTTTCCGAGATATGCATGGCATTGCACTAGGACTTACCCAAACTATTTGTGCTCTAATATTGGTGTGTAACCTGGACTAATATGAACATTTACTTAGTTTGGTCCCTTAATTCTTATTTTATTATTCATTACCTATACGTTTTCAGTTTCAGGACAAGTCGTAAGTTATTAAATTCTGAAATTAATTCAACTTCATGGACCTCTATCTCCTAATCCATGAATGATAAAAACACAAGGCCTTCTCCTACAGAAATCCATTTGAGTCTACTTTATAAAAACTCAGGCATCACTTCGTAAAAAGTTTCAAAACCATGTGAAAAGACTATTTTACCCCTGAACGCCCAAACCAGAATACTTCCTGAATTTTAACCCTTCGCGGAAGCGGCCATAAATCCCAATCTATGATAGAAATTAAAGTGATGCCAAATGGAGGTGTTAACTCTATGTGTCTACTATAGGGCCCAACTTTTTAGTTCAACACTTTAGTGTAAAAACCTGGAGTTAAACTCCTTTTCTCAACAGCAGTACAAATTTGATTAGTTTTGGTAAATCGGCCATAACTCACTCATCCGGAGGAGTTAAAATTCTATCCAATCCACATGGTCCTCATATGTTGTACCCTTCCCCCATGTAAAAACCCAGTAGCCTCCAAGTCAAATAAAATTCGTTACAAGCCTAACTATCTGCATTACAAATTCTGGGTACACACTAAGTATGTTTCCACGGTTTTGGTAGTATCTCGACCATCTGGAAGAGTTGGTGTTCCATCCAACTCGCCACTAGGACCTGAGATATTAACCTATTCATATAGGTAAAGATACAATAGGCTCTAAGCTAAAAATATTCCATTAACACACAAACTATCTGTAGGTCACCCATTTGGACTAGTTTCACTAAATTGGGCGTAACTTGGTCATCCGGATGAGTTACCGCTCCATCCAAAGCACCACATACACCTTGTATATTTCTCTACCTAACCAAGTCATAAAATCCCAGGCCTTAAGCAAAAAATATTTCGTAAATAAGCTGTTTTGCTACTGATGTAAAAACAGTCCCAAAAACTTGTATAATTCCAATCCAAACACCGTTTTTAACAACATCTAACACCATGCAATGCCATTCTAATCCCTTCTACATATCTTATACATCAAAACCTTATATAATTTTTATAATAAAAATCAAAACTAAGCATGACCATGCATGCCTACTAAGTACAAAACCAAACAAATGCATAAGTATTAAAATTAATCAATATAAAAGGTAATTAAAACACTTACAAACACAATGGAATAGAATATAATGATCAAACAAAACCCTCTTGTGTTTCCCTAATTGCCGAAACCAACAACCCTTAATATCAAAATCCTAACTCGATTTTATAACTAAAATCTTGTACAATTACTTATAATCAGACCCACTCTACACCAATTGTAATCAATTTGATAAAATCCTTCAAAAATCAAAAATCAAGAAAATCAAGAACTTATGAAACATGATTGATGTGTGCTAAAACACACATCATTTGTACCATAGAAAATGCTAATAAACGGACTAAAAAACTAAAATGTGGATAAATATGTTGCAAATATGTTTGTATTGTGTTTTTATGCCTTACATGTACAAAGGATTGAAAACAAAGCAAAAACGGTAACTTTTTGATGACGTTTTTACATTTATCGAGGCTCTAACGAAGTCGTTAATATTCTTCGATCACACTATTGAAAAGAGCATGAAATTACGAGTCCAACGGTACCGACCTTTCATATGTAAACCTTTTTATTTTGAACCTTTTTCGTCCCTATTTGAACCTTTCGCTAATAATAACCCAGCCCAAACAAATTAGCCCTTATATATTAAATTCTACATTCTATGATTGAAGCTATGCTCTAGCACAACGGTAAGCTTGCTAGAGCTATGCGTCTATACAAGAGGTCCTGGGTTCGATACCTGCAGAGGGGTTTATCCCCCTCACGACCCGACCCGACCCGGCCCGGCCCATAACCCGACTCGACCCAGCCCATGACCCGATCCAGACTCGGCTATTGACCCGCCGTTGACTGGCGGTCAACGATGGTTGACCGGTGGTTGATCGGCGGTCCAATGGTGGTCCGACGGTGGTCGACGGTGGTCCGCCGCTGTTGACCGTCGCTACCACCGTTGACCGCCGCCTTTGACCGGTGGTCCGGCGGTGGCTCCGGTGACGGCTGGCAAGCCACATGGCACCACTCAGGTGGTGACACGTGGCCTTCTAATGATTAGGTGTCAGGTGGCAGGTACGAGGTACTGTTCATCCTAGGTGGCAGTATGAGGTGGCAAAGAATGTCAGGTGGCAGTA